>CAJQZJ010032527.1:2761993-2792681 GCA_907164525.1 Lophiomys imhausi
TTTTCTTTATTGTTTCTATTTCTATTTTCATGTCTTGTATGGTTTTGCTCGTTTTGTACATTTCCTTCTCCAGCTTGCTTGTTTTTGTATGAAAATCTTTCATGCCTTTTTCCTTTTCCTGTTCAAGCTCTGTCACCTTGGCTTGGAGCTCTTTAATGGTGTTGTTCCTTATTTTGATTTGTAGAATTGTGGCTTCTTTGAATTCCTTCATAGATTTAAGTTCTTCTTGCAGGGACTCTATCACTTTCTATAATGCAGAATTGTCAATGTTTTCATGTGTTTCTGTTGGTGTGTGGTCTTCCGAATTGGATGAGCTAGGATGGTTCTGCTTTGTTGGAGTCATAATTCCTTGATTTCTATTTTTTTTGACCTTTCGCCATTGGATGCATTTAGCTGTCTGTTTTCTGTGCTTGGAACCACAGTGGATGGTTTGGTGCAGGGGACGAGTTACTTGGCTATCTGTCGTTGCTTACAGGGGGATTTCAAGGGGGATTTCAAGGTCACTGTGGTTTTAATCGCCAGAGGCACTGTGAGTTGGTGCAGCCTATTCGCAGGTTGTGAGTAATGGACCCGGATTGTTTCACTGCTCCCTATTCAGACTTCCCTATGTTGCACTCTGAGTTATCAGCCTGTAATGGTTCTGATGGTATGGGCCTGTTTGCCCAGGCACAGATTCTGTGGGCTTTGTTTGTCGTCACGGAGACTGACAGGGTCTGGCTCCACACCTAATATGTCTGGATTTTCCAGGATACAGCTATGGTCCTGATTTCTGGTTTCTCTCTAGGCTTCTCGCCACAGGGCTGGACTCTGTGCCTGATTCCCTTCCTGTCTGCGCCGCCACGGGTCCAGTGGATACCCCAAGCCCTGGATCCTCTGGCTGCCTGAGTGGACCTCTCGCCCCAGCAGCTCAGCCCTGGGTGCACGGAACCCTGGCCCCGCCCACGCCTGTCTTTCTCCCCAGATGGCCTGCCGTGGACTCCTGGGGATTTGGCCCTGCCAGCCATGCTCCCTCTCCAGCTGCGCTACCGTAAGTGTGCGGTATTCAGCCCCTCCCTCCCGCCTTTATGTTCCCAGCTTCCCACGCTCTCTTGGAACCTCCTGCCCTCCACTTCACGAGCGGCTGCGGACCACCCGCTGAGCCCCGTTTGTTCCTTGCTAAGCCTTCCACTATCTCGCAAAGTTTTTTAAGTGGGTATAAGTTCAACCTGATGTGTGGGGAGCCCAATAGGCCAGCGATCTATGGCCAAGTGGACCCTGATTCTGCCTGCTGTAAGTTGGGATCGATCTTACCAGGCGCCTCTCCAAATGGGAGTTCCCGAATCCCGGGTTTAGTGGCTTCCGTGTCTGTGAGAGATGGGTGAGAGCCTTGCCCTGGGACTTTTAACAGTCCCTTGGGAGCTGTGAGTGTTCCCGGGGCGGGGGGGGGGGTCTAGCCCCTCGGGTTTTTGCACAGTGCCCAATAACTCTGTGTTTTTTATGGCTCTTTTGTCCCCACGTTCAAAATGTGTCAGTGTAGGTCACCGCCATCTTGGCCCCGCCGGTGCATTAGTTTCAAAGGCAGCAATTTGCCAGATAATCTCTCCTACCTCGATATCTGCTCAAAGCGTGTTGGGAACAAAAGCAAAAGAAACTTGTTCTAAGTACTACCATTTTTGTTTTCAGACTCCATTCAATCATAGGGAGAAACTATGTTCAAGGTCTCAGGCCCTTCCCAATAGCTGAACAGCCTCTGTTATAAAGAGACAGTTGTTTTGAGTCCAGCCATCTCAAGGACAACTTGTAAGGAGACAGTTGTCTGAGTCCAGCTATCTCAAGGACAACTCTCCATCTTGCTGGTGGGGTCAAACAAGTTCATGTTCCCAGGCCCAGGGAGCTACTCCTGTCCTGATTGATGGAAACTCCTATCCTCAACTCCTATGTCAAAATATGATTGGAAAATGCTACAAAACACCCTGCTCCCCCTCAATCTATGGTTATATCCTTTAAATATGCTGTACAACATTCCTTCAAGGTCATAGTTCAGCTCTTGAGTCTGTTCTGTGGCCCTGATCGATCAGTAGCATCTGATTACAATAAATTTTTGTAATTTGCATTGCAAACTGGTGTTTGAGTTATGCTGGATTTAAGCAGACCCCACAACAGGTAAGTTTAGGTTCTTTTATTCTAATCTTAATTGCTAACAGCATCTCTTGTTACACATCACACAGTAATTCAGATACATACATATGCATGTATGTGAGTTACAGAGCAAATACAAATTAAAAAGGCTATAGAAGGGTTCAAGAGTTTTCAGAAGTGGGAGGAGAGAAATGCAAAAGAGTCTGTATTGATAGGACAGCCCAGTCTAGCTTGAGGGAGGAAGATGATGTGGAGACAGAATGATAGAGGTGGGAGCAAAAATATAGAGTTAAGTCCATCTGGGAAGGGAAAGGGCAGAATCAGATTTGAGCAGGAAAAGTGAATGAGCTCAGGTCTAGCTGGGCAACCAAGCAGACTGGCAGGTGGCACTGAAGTCGTTAGTGTCAACAGATAGAGACCGACAGCCCAAGCTGAAGCCCCAAGGACAGTTGAGGGTTCTTCGCCTGTTAGTCCTTGATACACTCTGGGTATCAGAGGGCCTCCTGGTGGAGCTGTGCTGTCCCAGTGCTAAGGATCTACAACTTAATTGAGTCTAAGTAAGGAAGTTACACCCCTTCCTTGGTCTGGAATCCGATGCTTTCTGGTCTGGCTTCTCTGATTTTAGTATGCCTCAGTTCACTCCCAATAAACCCACAGGCAGCATCCTTTCTACCCCTGGGAATGAGGCACGTACCAGTCTGTGTTGGATTGGTGGTACCCGGTGGATGGGGCAGTGTCTAGGTCTATCCAGGGACATGCTCATCCTCTGCCTTCCAAGGAAAGTCAAAAGCTTCCTATAAAATGGAGTATTTGGCGGCAAGGGATAACCTGCAAACCACACTTGTTCAAAAAAAAAAATGGAGTAACTTAGAGTAGGGCGCAGCTCAGTCTCACAGACAGGGAAGGAATAGTGTATTTTCGGATCATCGTTCAGGGAATACTGTCCACCATGGCAAGAAAGGTACAGTAGTTGGTAACACTGCATGTGGTACCAGAAGACTGTAGTGCAGCATGTCCATATCTCACTGTGCCCAATACCAGAGAGTGCAAGCTTAAGTGGAGGCGCCTAGCACCTTCAAGGCTTGCCCCACACCCCTACATCCACCAACAAGGCCTCATGCCCCGGATATTTCACGTTCTCCCCAAACAGCACCATCAGCTGGAGACCCAAGTGTTCAAACACTCCAGCAACAGGGGAACAGGTCATATTCGAACCATAAGACAACACGTGAATTTAATTCAGGAAGAAACTTCAGCATTGTGTAGAACTACGGAGTTAAATGCGACACTCTGAAACCTTGTCACGTTTTATGCACTTTGAATGATTAAGTTGTACTTGATTACATGATGTAATATACATGACACTTTACTGTAAGGAATATCGAAGCGTCAAAGAACTGCTCTGTGAGTTTTTGTGAAATGAACATGGGAAAATTTAACAGTGGAACGCCTATAACACCTGCCATGGAAGGGTATAACTGCTCACAGCTGCGGGAGTCGCTGGGCTGCGGGAGCTGGGCAGGATGATTTGTAGAACTTCATGCAATGCTTGCTTTCACCTAGAGGTTTTCACACAAAAGCAAGTATGAAATTTACTTCATGCTCAATTATTCCTCAACAATGATTTTTTTAAAAAGGGAGTGTGTGGCAGTGATAATTACACTGTACTTAAGTTATAAATGAAGCCATTGAAAAGAGTTAAATAGCAAAGCGGTGGTTATAATTTTTTAAATGAAAGCTTTGATAGTTAATAACAATTCAGACTCCACAATTGCTAACAGAAAGATCTTAAATCATAAAAGGAATGTAACACCGTAGCCATGCTAATAATCTTTCTACAATTGTTTCATAATGTGCACATACATCAAAATATCATGCATATACCATAGTTATATGTGATTTTTGTCAATTGTATCTTAAGACACTAACCAATCACTGTAAGAGAAAGGAGAGCCCCACTTTCCTGCCGCCACCCTCCGAGCCACAGAAAAGCAACATGAGTGGTCCTGTTGTGGACATGTGAAGAATTCCATAAAGAATAAAATTTTCAACTAGATAATCCATATGTAAGTCACTGAAAGAGCAGTTTCAGTGAATAAATGATCAGACTAACAACAAGGAAAAACCACACCTAGTTCTGAGAAAAAGTGAAGCAAGATGACTTTGTCCTACGGAAATAAATGCAGATGGGTGTGAACGCCACTTAATCAAGTAAGAAAGAGTGAGGGGTGGGTTTTCAGCAAAGTGGCCCAGTGAGAATGAAAGCAGGACAGGCAGGAGCTGGAGCTGTAACCAATGTCTGCATGGTATTCAGTGAATTGAGACTGCATAAGATAATCTCCAAGGACAGAGAGCTAAATTAGTCAGCTTGCTGCTACTACAACAAAATACATAAGGCAAAAGACTTACAAAGAGAAAAGTGCCTATTTGGTCCATGATTCTGAAGGTTCCAGTTCCTATGGCTCCATTGCTTTTGAGCCTCTGATAAAGGTACCATGTAAGAGTGGTAGAGAAAACAGTCCAATTTGCAAGCCAGGAAACAGAAAGAGACAGAATGGGACAAAGGTCTCATAATCGCTTTAAAAGCATATTCCAAAACTTGGAAGCAGGTAAGTCGACAGCCTAGCTCTGCCAAGACAGGGTAGGTAAGTCCTTCATAATTCCTGCTCTACAACCAATGTCTGTCAGAGAAACGGGGCCAAATGACTGAAGATCAATGCGGTAATATATGGAGAGAAAATGGGAACTGACCAGGCAGCCACTGGTATGTCATTTCTTAATTTTGGAAGCTGCAAGCCCTGCACTTCCTATATAATCAGATATATTTATCCCTCTCAGGTCTCTGAGGTGGTTGAAGAATAGATAGCTAGAGTCTCATAGTTAAATTTTGAGTTGTTTAGGAATCAAGAGGGTGTTCTGGATCTAAGAAGATATTTTCAAAATTGTGAGGCAAGTTAGTATGAAAGCTGAGTTAGATAGAGAACTTTAAACTCATGGAGATGGTTAGATAGTAGAATGTTAAAGTCAGGTGCCAAACACATATGGACTGGACACTGGGAATGTATGCTAAGCCATATAAATCTCATAATTGTGGCCTATTTATTTCTGTTGTTTTGTATTGTATTTATTGTTATAAGAGAAAGAACCGTTTGTTGGACTGAAGGGAGGAGATGTTGGGGGGAAAAGATATACCTTAAACTTAAAAAAAAAAAAAAAGAAAAGAGGATGGGGGTGTGGAGGGGGAAGAGGGTGGGAGGGTGGGACTGGAGGAGGGAGTAAGGAGGGGATTGTGATTGAGATGTAACTTGAAGAAATAAAAAATAAATTATTAAAAAAAGCAAAAAAAAAAAGCATATTCCTGTAACCTTCCACCGGGTACCACTTCCTAAGGTACTATCCTGATAGTGCCATTGTTCGGGCAGGGACAAGCCTTTGGGGGCCATGCCTGAACTGTAGCTCAAGTTCAAAGCCTTTCTTGCTTTAACAGGCAGGCATTGAGAACCTGCCAGTTCTGGTATCTTGCTTTGACCATGTGCCTAGAGTTTCTATATGCAGCCACACCACACAGAATGGAAGGGAGAAAGATTTATAGCAATCCAAGTTTCTGGTCCACACATGAGAAGAAAGCTACCAGCAAGGCACAGCTCAAAGTTCTGATAAAGTCTAGCTCATGCACCCTACATCCTCTGGTACCCAGCTTGAAAACCTGTGGTTCAGTTAGGGATATTTTGTGGCTTTTAGTAGAAATAGAAGCACTGTGGCAGAGTCAGTAGAGAATTATTAGAATCCCACCACCCTTCCCTTCCTCCTGAGGCGGTAACCTTGACTTTCAAGAGTATCTAGCAGCCTCCAGAATGCATTGGCAAAATTCACCCATCAATAAAGTTCACTACATACCTTGGAAGTAATTTCAGAAAATCTCTGTCACCAAACAACCTCTGGGATGCCCTTTATGACACCAGCCAGACTCCAAGACTGGGATGGCCTTTTTACATGTCACTGTCTTCATGTCACCTGAGCTTGCTTTTCTTCCATTCTCAACTATGGTACTTTCATTTTGTAAAATCTAGTCATTTACTTTTTGTTTAATTTTATTTTTTAGACAGGGTTTCTCTGTGTAATAGCCCTGGCTGTCCTGGACTCTCTTCATAGACCAGGCTGGCCTCAGACTCACAGAGATCCACCTGCCTCTGTCTCCCGAGTGCTGAGATTAAAGGTGTGTGCCACCACACCCAGCTGTCATTTAATTTTTTTTCTTAGTAATATGCATTTAGTATTCTCCCATGGTTTCTTCCTTTTTAAAATAGTTTACAATCAATTATTGCAATACATTACATCAGTAGCCTAAAAAGTATACGGATGAACAATGTACATAAAGCATTTGGCAAAAACTCATTTGTAATCTTTAAAATATTCCCAGCAGATCTGAAAACCATTAACAAAACAGTTTCGGGTAATGTTATACTTAATTATAAGAAACTAGATTGTTTCTTCTTGGCTGTGTGGACAGGGTATTACTGTGTAGTCCAGATTGGCTTCAAACTTGTGATCCTTCTCTCTGCTTCCGGCTTGCTGGGATTACCATGCTGGGTTGTGCTACCATGCTCTTGCCCTGCTTACTGCTTATCAATAGACTGCATTCTCTTGTAGGAACATAGTTTATCCATTCAATAGGCTGGGAATGTAGTCGCCTGCAACTACTGACTATACCACCTATACAGGGGGCTGGGAATGGGAGAGACAAAGAACACAAAGAGGAACACCAAGACAGCAATCTGATCAAGGTGACAAACTTTACTAAAGGCTCAGATGCTTGTATAGGCTGAGAACGACAAGTAGGCGTGGAAAACAAGATCGTCAGAATCACACTTCCACCTCATTACAGAGTCACCCAACAAGCAGAAGTGGAAAAGAAAATGGTGAGGATCGCGAAAGCACAGCAAATACCAGCTGCATGGAAAATCCCAGGGAAAAGGCCAAGCTGCATTATTCAGGTGTAGGTTAAGGGCTTGAGAACAAACAACTCACTAAATGGCTGCTCTGTAAGGGGCTGCACCAGGGGATCCTGGTGGTTTCAGTACTTGTCAATTTTAAATAAAGTTGCTATAAAGGTATTAGGTAGGTTTTTAATTGGAGATTCGTTTTAACATTCTTATCAGTGCAACTGTGTTTTGGATGGTAAAACATTTAGCTTTTCAACAAAGTGGCTACACCATTTTCCATTTGTCAACAGCAGTGAATGAGAGTCCTTATTGTCTCATATCTTCCCCAAGTTTGGTGGCATTAAGTTTTCTGGATTTTTTAATTCATTGACTATCCATTTCTCACCCTTTCTTTTGGGAACAGTGTTTTTTTGTTTGTTTTTTGTTTTGCACAGTGGTAAGAGTTTTGTTTCTTTTTTTTTTTCCACTAGTAACACATACTTTAATCTTTTTTCTTTATAAAAATAAATTTATTTTCAATTAGAAAAAGACAGACGTTTTTAATAACTTTTTACTTGAAAATAATTCTAGAGCTAGGTGTGGTGGCACACACCTCTCATCCCAGCACTAGTGAGACAGAGGCAGGTGGATCTCTGAGTTCAAGGCCAGCCTGCTCTACAAAGCTAGTTCCAGGAAAGCCAGGGCCACACAGAGAAACCCAATCTTGAAAAACAAAAAGGAAAAATAGTTCTAGAGTTACAGAAAATTGCAAAAATAGTGACCAGTTTTCACACCTCTAGACAATTTCTTCTTTCCCCGGTATCTCACCATAGTTTGGTTTATACAACACAATTAATAAACCCATTTTGCCATGCACTGTTGATTAGTGGACATTTTTATTTGATATTTCCTTAGCTCTGCCTTATGTCCTAGTACTTCCTAGACTCCTTCTGCTTATAACAGTTTCCTGAGCTTCTCTTGATTTTTATTGGGCTTGATATATTTGAATTCAACTGGTTAGGCTGTCTGTTCAATGGCCCTCTACTAGAATTTAACTGTTTTTTTTTTTTTTTTAATGTGATTGGAGCTATAGGGTCAGTTTTGTGACAAGTAGCTGAGGGAAACAACTCAAAAGACAAAGGCTTTCCACTCACAGTCTTAACAGTTTCAATCCATAGTTGCTTGTCTGTGTTGTTTCTGCCCATGATGACAGAGAAACATGGTAGATGGGCTTCGAAGTGGAAGCAGTCAGAAAGCAGAGAGTAACAGCAACTCTTGGGGGTAATATACAGATGAGAAGCAAAGTCTTTTCGATGAGTTTGCCTTTTACAGCCTGGACCCTATGATGGGGATTCTCATTGATTCCTGGGTGCTTTTCCATATTGTGAGTAGTTTGTTTCTTCATTTTGATGACGTTAAAAAAATCCACTTTAATACATTTTTCTGGAAATATAGATCCCAACTTTATGCAAGTTTATTTTTTTTCTCACTGTGAGTTTTGAAACTTTTCTGCTCAGCTTTTTGCTCCTCACTCAAAATTCTCATTCAAAATCTGGCTAAAAACAGCTAACATTATCTATATGGTAATTGATATTGACATTCCCTGATATTTCTTCTGTTATCTTTAGAGTCAGCTTTCAACAAAGTCTTAGGATATGAACAAAGGTTCTTTGCTATGACATAAATGCCCCCTAGTCTATTTCCCAATTGAATCAATGATGATTCCCATATTCTCTATCCACATACCCACTTCTAGCCTTCAGAACACTCTAGGTCACATCTAGCCCATATTTCTAAGATTTCCCAATTTTTGTAGACCAGCTCCAAAGGCTTCGGAGCCATAATGATGTAGTCACCATAACGATCCCACTTCTGGTACCAATTTCCTTTGTTAGCCACTTTTTCATTGCTCTGATGAACACCTGACAGAAATGATTAAAAAAAAGAAAAGATAGATGGGCATCGTGGTACACACCTTTAATCCCAGCACTGCAGCACTCAGGAGGCAGAGGCAGGTGGATCTCTGTGAGTTTGAGGCCAACCTGGTCTACAAAGCAAGTCTAGGACTGCCAGGGCTCTTACACAGAAAAACCCTGTCTCGAAAAAACAAAATAAAACACACACACACACACACAGAGAGAGAGAGAGAGAGAGAGAGAGAGAGAGAGAGAGAAAAGACATTCTTTGATTCGTCGTCACTCAGTGTACCTTGGGCTGGATTCATGGTTTGGGGATTAGTGAAATACAACATAATGATATGGTAGCACACATGGATGAAGGAGGATACTTCCCTGAGCCACAATACTCCTCCTGGGTGTGAACCTAAACAGGGCATCTTGAAGAAGTGGTTCTCTATTTTAAGCCATCAGAACTACTACTGCAGCAGTCTGAAGGGAGCTAGTTCAACCTAGCAAAGAAACAGGAAAGTTCCAGGGACAAAACACTTCAAAACACATTTCCAGTGACCTTCTTCCCCTACTGTGGCCTTTGCTTTCTAGCTTCCTACTGTCTTCTAAAATAATCCCCCCATCTGGTGACTAAGCCTTCACCACAAGAGCCTCTGGGATATTTCATATTTAAGCCATACCTGCTTTGAAGGGGGTCAGAAGATCCCACAGGGGAAGTGGCATTCTTGTTATAACATATCAAAGTTTTATAGGTCAGCATAACTTAGTGTTTGTGTTACCTTGGTCTTGGATGAGGCAGTGCTGGTCATGCGTCTCCACAAGTTTTTTCTTTTTTTCTACACTATACTCTTTGGAAGTCACTATGTGCATATGGCACATAAAGAGAGAACAGTTAGTTATGCTCTAACTCTGTGAGGAGATGGCGTGTTGCTTTTTACACATTCCTACTACCTTCGTCTAGTCTTCTAACATAACATCTGCAATGCCTAGATAGAATAGAATTACATGTTTCCAGAGCATCAGTTGGTGAGAAATGGCATTACATGGAAAGGATAGCCATGGGCTATGATCTAAGAAGACAGGCCTATGACCTGGTGCAGGTGCTGATGCCGGGAAATGTAGTGCTGTCCTTATTAGCACTGCTAACAACAGGTGCCTCACAGCTTCAGACTGGCCCGACTACCTCTAATGCAACACCCCTTCTCCCTTCTTCCCATATCCCACTGGACTACCCAGCTGGCCCTGTCCTTTCCTTCTATGGATTCAACTCAGATTTTGGCATGTTGGCAAAAGCTGGTTCCCTATCAAGTGAGCCTTGCTATCTTAGATCCAACCCCAATTACTAATCTTTCTCCTTCATTTGTCTTACTTCAGGACCTCCACACCCCAGGCTTACCACATTTAAGTAAAGTAGTCCATCTTATTGCCAACCAGGGATCTCTTCTTCTCTCTTCCAGGCACTAGGGTCCTTTCTCACTTCAAGACTGTTATCAGGGAGCTGGGAAAATGTCTCAGCAGCAGTGAGTGCTATCTGTTCTTGCACAGGACCTAAGTTCTGCTCCTACCACCTATACCGGTGGGCTCACAACCACCTGGAAGTCCAGCTCCAGGGATCTGGCACCATTTTCTTGCCTTTGCGGGTACTGCAATCATGTGAACACACGCACAAAGATAAAACAAATCTCTTTTTAAAGGTTGTTATTAGAAGGTGCCAATGTCTACCGCTCATCTTCCCTGGCTTTTGACAACCACTCATTCCTAGATTCCAGAACCATGGTTCAGTCTTACCTACCAGACTCCAACACCATTTCTTTATATGATAACAGACCTTCACACCTACCTCTCTGCCTCTTACCAAACCTTTTCCTTCCTGGATAAACTGAGTCTCAGCCTGTGTCATGGCTCATAAACTATAGAATCACACCACACCTCCTGCATAGAAGATTGAAACTCAGGTTCTGGTTCCTTGGGTTACTACATTCACTATCTTTTAGTGGCTCTTCTGTAAACTGTTAAGCAAGGGCACTATTTACCTCTGCTTCTAGATTTTTAATTTTTGCTGGTCCCCACCTCTTGTTCTTTAGTCTCATCTTGAGTAAAATGCATAGTATTAAGTTTCTGGGATCCTTTCTCTTCTACTCTTATATGAGTCGTGTCAAAATTCAGAAGCCAGCCAACCCAAAACAGCTTCTGACCAGTCACACTGCTGTGACAAGTAACCAGCAGGCCAGATCCAAACTGAAGGTCAGGAACTCACCGGCTTTTGAGATCAGGTATTTTTATATAGCTCGAGGGGAGCTAGAGCAACTCTCCATTAGGCCTCAGACTCACAATCCTCCTGTCTCTTGCCCCACGAATGCTAGAATTTCAGGCCTGTGAAATATATTTATTTACTTACATTCAAGGAAGTAGATAGTAGAGTAATAAAAAGCTAACTTATGATGTTTGCAAAGTGTGATCAAAAGAACTATATATGTGTATGAAATTCAAAGATGATATACATTTTTGGACAGAACAACAAAATGTTGATAGCAATTGCCTCCAGGATTGTTAGTGACTTTCTTCTATTAAGCCTATATTCTGAAATTTATGCCACTCTAATTATGTATTGCCATTTTTACTATTTCCTGAATTTGCAAAATAGCTAATACAGCATTTACTATTCTCTGTGGACAGGAATGGCTTGTATTTGCCTTCAATTGTACCCTTAGTTATAATTTAATTGAATATGCTTTATAACAAGAAGACAGATGACATAATATAAAACTATTCACAATGAGAAGTATAATATAGCAATTATATTAATAGAAAATGTCAAATGCTATAGTATCAATAACATTGTTTCTGATTGACATAATCTTGAATACGTTCTTTACTCTGTTTCCCATTTTCCTTGTTTTTCATTTTTTCCCAACTAAAAATATGTTTTAAGAGGGGATACAGTGAAAAAGTACTGATGTCATCATGTTATTATGCAACAGATTTCTGGAACTGCTAGAAAACACAGTGACAGAAGGAGACACTCTTAGTGCAAGGGGACTCGGTCAGACACCACTTACAGCTCAGAGGGAAACTTTTAAAACAAGTGTAATTGAAGTATGAGCTTCTCAAATGTAGAAACCATATTTTGGGCAATTTGTATCCACCAAGGGCCATGCAGAGAGAACACAGTGTAGGTGTTGGGGGAAAAAAATGGCAAAGATTGCAAGACACTAGGAATTTTTGGAGACTGACTGATCTAAACCTCATGTTGTCAAAACGTTGGTACATCTGCAGTGCTGGACCCCTCTGGCTTTAACTGGCCCAGTAAGTGGCATTGGCACCTGAATTCCTGCAACTTGCCAGCTGCCACCACTGTGTGTCCAGCCTGCTGCTGCGTCATGTTTCTTCAGAGCTCTTTAACACCCAGTGTCTACTTATCACAGCGGGTTCAGGCCTCTATGCCTGATACATGGCTGCTTCTGACAGCCCAAACCATAAACTTTCCAGAAAATCAACTTCTTTAATTCAAATTTTCTAGATTAATAGCATATAAACACAGAAGACGTGCCATTATTCTCCCCAATCACAAATAGTTCTAGAAACAGGCTCTAGTAAAACATATGCATCACCTAGATTAATAATATGCTAACTCTACAGAAGAGCATTTCACAAATGCATATTCATCTTGTTTCTGTGCTGGCAGGATTAGCTCCAGCAGGAAGAGATTTTATGATGCTGTCATTTTCTTAACTTCTCCTTGTGAGAACTTTCCAGTGTTAAAAGGAAATATGAAGGTTAGAATCATCCAAAATAATAAGCATGTAAAACTAACAAGAGGAAGGTTGTGGGTGTTCTCTCTCCACGGTCAAAAAATGCATCCTCTGTGAAAGAAAAGCTGCGATGCAGAGAAACAACATCTCGAAGTTAAGTGGCAAGAAAGAAGACAAAATCACAGAGAAAGCACGTGTTCAAAAGCACTTACAGTCGTGCACAATAAAGAAGAGCTCAGAATCAACTTGACAAATTCTTGAGAACCTGAGCAAGAAGTAGAAAAGAACTGAGATGTGTTTTCAGATGACTAAGAAAAATAAGTTAAATACATGAGGACAGGGAGATCCAGCTTAAGAATATCTTTTTCTCCAGACATAACCAAAATAATCAGAAAAAATCAAACAGAATAAGTAATTACTTTAAAAATTATGATCATGGATTAAAACAATTCACTCCATTCCTAAAGAAACAAGCCAAAAGAAACCTACAACTACGAACATCTGATTATTTAAAAAAAAAAATTAGTCATTAAAAAATTCTTACAAGTCTCTAGGCTGATGAAAGTTATTCATATTGGCCTATTTTTCTTGTATATTGCTAAACTTTAAAAGCAATGAAGATAGACTTCTAAGTCCGTTTTTTTCTCCCGCTGTGATAAAATGCTCTACAACTTAAAGAAAAGGAGTCTATTTTAGCTTACAGTTCAAGGTTGAGCACGTTAAGGTGCAGAAATGAAGGCATTTAGGAGCTTGAAGCAGCTGGTAATATTCACAGTGTGTCCACAGTTAAAAAAAAATAAAAGGGGGGCAGGAATGAATGTCTGTATACCACTGGGCTCCCTTTCTTATACATCCCAACATCCCCTGCTCTGAGCAAGGAAATGGTCCAGCCTTAGGGCTGAATTCTGACTTGCCTCTTTGGTTCCTCCTCATTCAAATAATTAATTTCCAAGCACCTACATCATGCTAGACACTACATGGGGCCCTAAAAACACCGCAGTAAAAAGGAGCTATGTCTTTTCACTTCCCTTTCTTTATGTCACATTCTTTACCCAAACTTAGTGAGAATCTCTTCTCGTATATGTTGTCTGATTAAAATAATAGCATATGTTATTGAGCTCCAGCATTGTACGGCTGGCCGTTGAAATGTTCACAGAGGGCAGCGAGCACATGCAGTTTTCACACACAGGCCCTTGATTTCCTCACAGATACGACACCGTGCCAACGCAATTGGCACACAGGCTTCCGGCTTCTTCTCTACAAAGGCAGAACCGTGCACAGTATTATCACAGCCATTATCATTGGTGTTAAGACTCAGGAAGCGATCTCCCACTCTAAATACCACATTGACAAACAGAATCATTTGCGTCTTGTAACTGGGAGAAATGGAGATTTATCAAGTCCAGCTTTACTGCTTTACACCCAAGACCTGAGCTACTTCTATGTTGATTATACCTTGAAGGTAACCCATACAGTAACTGAGACTGTGAATTACTGAAAGTTTCTGGAGACCGGAGACTGTCCTGAGCTGAGCTTCGTTGCCTCTCACTTCAATATTCCTCCCCCTGTCAAACAGGAACTTGAGCCCGAGGCCTGGCATACTCCAGCTAGGAAGGTTTTTGTTTGTTTGTTTGTTTGTTTGTTTATTTTTTCCTCTTACCTATGCTTGAACAGGACATAGTTCAGATACAAATAAATGAAAAAGGAAATGCCAGAATATTCCAGTGTTTACATAAAAGTAATGCTGCAGGAATAGGAAGCTGCTTTCAAAGTTTTATTCAACTTCACAAATTCTTTTCCTCATGTGATCAACTACAGTACTGTCCAAATATTTTTATTCTAAAAATTCAGGCACATGTTGCATATAATATATCCAGTGTGAAATATTCTGTTGCCATTATTTAGATAGAACTTGAATAAATGTGTAATTCTGGAAGACTGACTAAGTTATGAGGCAAACCATCAAAGTCAAGGTTTGTTCGAAAAACAGACCTATTATGTAATGTCCATAAAACACAATTTCTGTGAGAATGTATTCTAATACACATCTAGGATATGGGTAAACAATACATAGGAATTGGTTATCTGTGTTTGAAATGTACAGGAGGGCAGGTGAGAAAAGATGGACACAAAACAGAAAATGTAAGGACTTGGGCACAACACACTTTGAGCACATTACTGGCTAACCAATCAGCCTCCTGCTGTTTCAAATGTTGGCAGAGAACACAAAACGTCTAGGTCTGAGACAAAATACCTAGTTACTCACAAAAGAGCAAGGCCACCATGTTTATCACTGGTCTCCTGAACTTCAAGCCCCATTGATACTGTGCAAAGGGTCCCAGGTGGCTACTGCATAAATATTGACTTACATCTCAGCTGAGAAATGGTGAGTTTAGAGAAACCTCTACTTCCATAGTAAATGGCAAGCAAACCTCTTCTTTGTCCAAGTGAGAGATGTTATCTCATCCCCTAGGATACTTCTGTAAACAGCCCTGAGTGAGAAACATATTCTCAGCAAACTGAGCAAGAATGTGAGGGTGTTCAGAGTTCATGGTGGAGTGCCTCTTCCAATTCTTGGGAGGCTGTGCTGGAATTCAGTTGAGTGGGAACCTGCCTTACGTGCAATTTTCAAGTCTTCACCTTTGAAATAGCTCTGTCTTATAAAAGACACCAGTGTCATTCATCTAAGAAAGAATGGACATTGGCTCCAGAAGGTGGACACAGAAGAAAAACAAAACAGGAGCTCTGGGTTACATACACTCAGCTACTACACAAAGCTACCCAGCTGAGCCCACCAATGAGCAGCCACCGCACTGGCAATCTGGCTGCAGGGCTGCACTGAACTCTGAGCACAGAAAGAAAAGGGTTGCTTGCTTCCCCACTGCAAATCCTCCTGCATGACTGTTGTGCAAAACTAGTCCTGGGAAGACATGAGCCAGCATCCAATCGCCCCAGGCAAGGAAGCAACAAATCTCTCTCTCCTCCTCCTCCTCCCTCCTCTCGTTTTGTGTCAATTAAGTAAAGATAACACCAAAGTCGTGGTGAGCCAATGAGTTTTACTGGGGTTACTTACAGGAGTGTAGGCAAGGGCTTACTTTCAGGAGCAGAAATGACTCAAAGACAGCTGTATCACCAAAGTCCATCCCAATGTGGGCGACAGCTCATGAAAGTTAGAACCTGGAGCTCACTGCACAGCCTGCAGGCAGCTCAACAGGTTGGAGAGGGGCTAGCTTTTCCAGGCACCTCAACTGATCTGAGCCTCTTCCAAGCAACTGGGCCTGCCTCTGCTTCTTTGTAGGTGTGCTGGCTCATCCAGGCAGACATTGTTCTAGGCAGCTGGCCTAGTCTGTGCATGTCTCTGAAGCCCTTAAGACTTGAAGGGGTAAAGCGTTGAAAATCTGATCAGTTTCAGGGACTTCCTGAAGCCTTTGAGTTGTTTACTTCCTGGCCTTAATGAGCATACGAGACAACCTGCAGGATGGAATGTTTCACCTTCCTTTAGACTCTAAAGTTTAGAACATCCTTCATTTTAAAGCACTTCCTTCCAAGATGGGGTGTGTTATCTAGGAGTACATTACTACACAATGACCCATGCCATCCCAGGGCAATGCAGGGATGAGAACTCCAGAGCTCCCCACTTCAGTTTAGATAAACTAAGTTAGTCCAGTTTACCACAGAGGACCACAGATGATGGGTTTATGGCCTCTACACTACCATCCCTCTGAGTCTGGAAAGCCTTGCTGTCCACCTGCAGACAAAATGTCTTATGCTAACTCTGGAAAGAATAAATTGACATATTTGGCTCAGACCACACTTGGGGGTTGTCTTGGCTTCAGAGCACTCATTTTTCCCTTCAAGGTGAGGCCTGTTCTATCCAGTACATTGTCCATGTAATTCTGAGGGCCAGTCTTACTCAACTCGTGGCGTATGGCAGGCCAGAAACTCCCATCCCGGCAATAAAGATAATTTTACACATCTTCTGCCTTATTTTCTGTTTTTATTTTATTTTTTCACCATCGTAACTATTTCCTCCAGATTGAAACACTCCCTTGTGGAGGGGTTAGGGAGTTCTCATGAAGCTCACAGAAAACTTATAAAATTCACAAGGCTCTTTCCTAAGGTTATACAAGCAGTAAATAATTGGCTTGAGGAGAGAAACTTTGTTGGTACAGGTTGTACAGGCAGGTCCAGGGGTGCCACTTTTTGTGAGTCCTCGCCTGCACTGAGATGGGCTTTTTGGTTATGTAGCTGCTGTTTAGTCATCCACAAGCTCTTCTACGTAACACTTATGAACTCATTGGCTCAAGAAGGACTTGGATGCAGTTACTTCTTTGATCTGTCACTGCCATCTCTATTGGAGTTGAATAGAAATAGATTCCCCAGGAAAATGCACACAACAGTAAATGATTCTGAACCAAGAGTAAAAGAGCATTTCTGGATGTTAGAGCCTTCACACACATTAACGGAGTCAGAACCAAGAGGAGAGGAGCGTTTCTGGATGCTGGAGCCCTTCATACTCCAGTAAACAGGAAAGCCTGCTTTGAAACTGCCAAACACATTATTTGTTACAGTGGTGCCATCTTCCTTTAGATCTTTAATTTTTCAAGATGTGAATTTTTGATTGTATGTGTATATAAGTGTGAGTGTTCATAGGTGTGCTTGTCTTAGCTAGGGTTTCTATTGCTGTGAAGAGATACCAGGACAACTCTTATAAAGAAAAACATTTAATTAGGGCTGGCATATAGTTTCAGGGGTTTAGTCCATTATTGTCATGGCAGGAAGCATGGCAGCATGCAGGCAGACATGGGGCTGGAGAAAGAGCTGAGAGTTCTACATCTAGATCACCAGGCAGCATGAAGAGAGCGAGCCACTGGGTCTGGTTTGGGAATTTGAAACTTCAAAGTCCAAGCCAGTTACACACCTCCTCCAACTAGGGCATGACTCTCCAACAAGGCCACACCTCCTAATGCCACTCCCTAACCATTCAAATATGAGTCTATGGGTCCATTCTTGTTCAAAGCAGCACAGTGCTCATGTGCATATGGATACACATGTATGTGGGAGAGTAAGTCCGTGTGTGTGCCCGTCCATGTTGAAGCCAGAGGCCAACACTGAGTATTGTTTTTCAAGGACCTTTTTTGGTTTTTGTTGGTTTCTTTTTTTCTCTGTGTATCCTTGGCTGTCCTGGACTTACTTTGTAGACCAGGCTGGCCTTGAACTCACAGAGATCCACCTGTCTCTGCCCCCGAGTGTTGGGATTAAAGGCATGTGCCAACACGCCCGGCTCAAGGACCATTTTTAATTTTGAGGCAAGTTCTCACCAATTGGGCCTAGACTGGTGGCTAGGGAGCCCCCAGGGATCTTCCTGTGTCCACCCCCACTCAGCAATGATATTACAAAAATGCACTACTATGCCCAGTTTTTTTTTTTTTTTCACATTCTGAGGATCAAACTCAAGCCCTTGTGCTTCCATGATGTTGGTTATTTTCTGTTGCTGTGACACAACATCATGACCTACAGTGACTTATATTAGGAAGAGTTTATTTTGGCTTACACTTCCCAAGGGAGAGTCTATGATCACCAGGATTACATGTCAGCAGGCAGCTGGAATGGAGCAGAAAGCCTGGAGCTCTCACCTTCAACCACTCCCAGAAGGAAGAGGGACTAAGCTGGAAGTGGGGAAAAGCTATGAGCCCTCAGGGTCCACCCTCAGTGATGTTCTTCTTCCATCAAGGCTCCATGTCCTGGAAGCTCCATAGTCTCCCAGAACAGCACTAGCAATAGGGGACCAAGGGTTCAAATATGAAAGCCTGTATAAGACATTTCTTGTTCAAACCAACACAAACACCAGACACTTTATCAACTGAGCTATTTCCCAAGTCCCAGAGCTATTTTATGTCTCCAGAATATTAAGACTGGGTGTGGCGGCATACCTCTAATCCCAGCTCTTGGAGGCAGAGGCAGGTGGATCTCTGTGAGTTGAAGTCCTGCCTGGTCTACACAGCAAGTGAGGGCCACATAGAGAAACTCTGTCTTGGAAAAAATATTATTTCTTTAATAATTAAGTGAAAATTGTATACTCTATTGCGGGAACTTTGTAGACCTGCCTGAGGTATAAATAAGGCATGGAGCCTCATATATAGTTTAAAGCTATAGGTCTTTTGCTGTAGCAGTCTTCCAGATACTTAACTCTAAACTTAACCTGACTATTGTCTCACTGAGAACTGGCACATGACTAGCTCTTTACCTCCTTGCTCCATTCGTTTAATGTCTGTTCTCTTCCACATCCTCTTTGATTTTTCCACCTCTGCTTGTATTCTCTCTCTCTCTCTCTCTCTCTCTCTCTCTCTGTGTGTGTGTGTGTGTGTGTGTGTGTGTGTGTGTGTCTGTCTGTCTCTGCCTGGAAGTTCTGCCCTTGTACTTCCTGCTCCAACTATTGGCCATTAAATCTTTATTATAACCAATCACCAGTTACCTAAGGCATTGAGTCATTGAGGAAAATACAAAAATCCTGCCAGCATTTAGCTCTCTGCCAGTGCAGAATTAACAACTGAAAATGCAGAAATGCCCCAGTGTATGAGGAGGCTCTTGGCCCTCATATGACTGTGGAACTGGGGCGGGGGAACACTCGACTCTAGAGGAATGGGATGGAAGGGATAGTGGGTAGATGGTGGGAGGGTGGGACTAGGAGAGGTGGAAAGAGGACACTGAGATGGAGATGTAACCTGAGGTAATAAATAAATATTTTTTAAAAAAAGAAAATACAGATACACACTTTAATACAATGTGAAGAAAGGTTACCCAACAATTCTCAAAAGATTTTGGTGCCTTCAAAGTCAGGAAAAAGATTGGACCATCACCGTGTGCTTGAAAACCTTGAAGGAACTACCTTCTACCTTGTACATAATCTGTAAAATTAATTCAGGGTTAATTTCCATATAGGAAAAAATACAGCAATGTATTGTGATTCTTGTAAACTACCTTGAAAACCTGACAAAATCCATCAAATAATAATCTCCATATTATAAGGGCTATAGTTGCTCCAGATGGAGGAATATAAATTGTAAAGTATCATGTAAAAACAAGTATCATGCATAGTATATATAGTAACAGCAAATCCATTTTAAAATAACCATGCAAAACATGATTTTACACCTTTTCCAGTAGCTTATGCATCTTTGAAAATTAAGCAAATTTAAAGCCTTCATTCCAAGCTCAGCTGACTTTGAATCTCTTTTTAACCTCTCTTCAGGGGAAACCATTTGCTGAAATGCATTCTTGACAATTGGTTGACCTCTATGATTCAATTTTCCAACAAAACACTTGGCTAAGTTGTTTTCTTAGCATTTGTTGGAGCTCTGATGTCAAGGTTAATAAAAGTTCTCTTTTTAAAGTAAGCTTTTTTGAGCTTTCAAACAAATTGAAACCTTCATAGAAGATCATGTTTTATGATAAGAATGTTTCATTAGACAATTCAATCATTATTGTAAGTACCAGAGGGAACAAATGTCCCCAACATCTCCCAAGCCCCTAGCCTTAGGTTTTTCTTTTTTTTCCATAGATGAGATAGATGAAAGATGGATAAATAGATGATAGATAAATGATAGATTAAAGATAGATGATTGATAGGCAGTGACAGACATGAGAGAGACAGAATCTTAGGGTTTCTATCGATACACTGAAACATCATGACCGATAAGCAAGTTGAGGAGGAAAGGGTTCATTCAGCTTCCACATTGCTGTTCTTCACCAAAGGAAGTCAGGACAGAAACTCAAGAAGGGCAGGATCCAGGGGGCAGGAGCTGAGGCAGAGGCCATGAAAGGGTGTTGAAAGCAGAATTACTCAGCCTGCTTTCTTACAGAACCCAGGACCTTCTATTTATGATAGAAGAATAAATTTTAGAAAGAAAGAAGGATTATTTCACATTATTTGATAGAACAAGAGTTTACTTTCATTGCTATGTAATATTCTACAGTTCTACAGCCAGAGGATGGCACCACCCACAATGGGCTGGGCCCTTCCCCATTGATCACTAACTGAGAAATGCCTTGCAGCCAGATCTAATGGGACATTCCTTCAGCTGAGGCTTCTTCCTTTCTGATGACCTAGTTTGTGTCACATTGACACAAAACCAGCCAGGATAGACAGATAGATAGATGATAGATAGATAGATAGATAGATAGATAGATAGATAGACAGAAAGATGATAGATAGATAGATAGACAGACAGACAGATAGATGATAGATAGATAGACAGATGATAGATAGATAGATATATTCAACAGTTATAATGGTAATTTTAATAGGCTTTATTTATTTGTTTGACTGGTCTGATGGTTAAAAGAAGATGTGTTAAAGAAATTTGGAAAATAGATTGGAACAATGAAAAGAACAAAAGTCAACTATAAATTTACCATCATTTCTTTTACAAGATATTTTATTTTCTTTCTGCTGTTTTCCAGTATTTTGCTATAAGTGACATTTATAACTGCATATAATATATGTACAGAATTTAATAACTGCTACAAATTCTGTGTAACTGTTCTCCATGTCAAGACATAAGTCTATGCAGGACCCTCCATCTGTCTCTCCCCAATCATAGTTTTCTTCTTCAGTATGTAATTACTAACTTTACCTTCTTGTCAGTTATCACCCTGGCTTCTCATTGTAATCTTATTACCTAACTATGTGTTATTAAAATATAATTTTAATTTGTCTATTTTTTAAAGTTCATATAAACACATTTGTATGAATTTTACATCTTTATTCTTTCACTATGAAAAATTAATTCTGAGCTCAGGCAACCCTGTGGATCAGGGGGAAGATGGACTGTAGGAGACAGAGGGGTCAAGGACACCACAAGAACACAGCCCACAGAATCAACTAACCAGGGTTCATAAGGGTTCAAAGAGACTTAACTGATAATCAGGGAGCCTATATGCATCTGATCTAGGTCCTCTGGATATATGTTATGGTTGTGTAGCTTGGTGTTCTTGTAGGACTTCTAACAGTGTGAGCAGGGGCTGTGTCAGACTCTTTGCCTGCTCTTGGGACCCTTTTCTTCCTACTGGATTGTCTCACCCAGCCCTGATATGAGGGTTTGTATCTAGGCTTATTGTAACTTGTTATGCCATATTTGATTGATATCCCTGGGAGGCCTGCTCTTTTCTGAAAGGAAACAGGGGAAGAGTCTGGGGTAGGGAGGAGGTGTTGGGAGAAGGGAAACTGCGGTCAGGAAGTATTGTATGATAGAAGAATAAATTTTAAAAAGAAAGAAAGAGGGCTGGAGAGATGGCTCAGCCATTAAAGGCTAGGCTCACAACCAAAAATATAAAAAGAAAGAAAGAAAGATTATTTCACATTATTTGATAGAACAAGAGTTTACTTTCATTGTTATGTAATATTCTACACTGAGACAGACATGTTAACCTAATTCTACTCTAGGTAGGCATATGAACTAGGACTGCCATTTTTCCTTATCATTTGCTTTCTGTATGGGATTACAGTGTCTCTAAAATTGTGTTCTACTTTATCACTTAACATTTTAGTATATTTTTCATGGTATAAAAACTTATTTCAAAATATTTTATCTCATTACTACATGACATTTAATTATACATTTATCATCATTTATCCATCCATGTACCAAATGATTTTGTTTGTATTCTTTCCAACTACTATAAATAAAAATTATAATGAATATTTTATAGGTCAGGAATTTTATCAGTATTTCAAAGTATTTCCTTGGGTTATTTTCAAGAAAATAGAATTACTATATCACAGGGTATAAATATTTTAAATCGAATTCTGTGCTGAAGAATAGTAGTAACGTAATGTATTCTTCTTAACTACTGAGCTATCTCTCCAGACTCTAATGTATTCTTCTTTTGTGAATAAATAACATTATTTTGCTTCACTCTAGTCAGAATTTAGTCTCAGTATCTCTCTCTCTCTCTCTCTCTCTCTCTCTCTCTCTCCACCCCTCTCTTTTCAATACCTTTATTTGGTCAAAAGGTAGACATGTGTACAAGAAATATCCAGATAAATCACAGCTTCAATAAAGAGGCAGTATGTCCAGTTCCCCTGAGGTCCCTGAAATGTGGCAAGGCCTTTGCTCAGCAGAAGACACAAGACATAGGGTGCTCAACCCTTGAAACCACACAAGAAACTGGTAAGGCTTGCAAACTGTTTCTCCAAGGTTTCTGTGGCAATCACTTCTCTCTGAAGATCTTAGGTCAGTCATTCCTTTAGGTATTTTTATTTTATTTCTCTTTGTTTTTGAGACAGGGTCTTATCATTTAGCTATTGGGATGCGTTCAACCCACTATGTAGACCAAACTGGCTTCAGTTTGCTATTCTCCTGCCTCTGCCTCCAGAATGCTAGGATTACAGGCATTCCCTATGACCACAGGAGAGATGCGTCCTCTGAAGGGGCAGTTCCAGAACACTCTCCTGCCTCCTGCCAGCTGCTCATCAAAGGCTCTGCCACCTTACAGTACCACTCAGGGAAAGGACTAGGGTAGAAGTCAGTCCTTCAAGGAGGGCACCTCTGGTCTCTTCTTGCTATCAGCTACTTCTCCTCTTCTCTGTCCCCAGCCTGTCTTCCGGAAGGGTGGGCCCCATGCAGTCCCTTTCCTATCTCTACTGCCCCAAACTCACGGGTGCTTCGCTCAGCTTGACCTTGAAGGAACACAAAGCCAGCTTCTCCTTTCTGGATGGAAATGGGGGAAAATAATGTCTTTGTTCCTTCCCAGTGAGCCTTCCACAGCAGCAGGACCAGCAAGAAAGTAGGAACAATTCTATACACAGAAATAGAACTCAGCAATAGAATCCCATGAATTAAAATGGACCATTAAGTGTATAGAGAGTGTTCTCACAGGAGCAGCCACATTTGTTATTCATCAAATGCTGGCCATCTTCTTCCCTTACCAGTCATAGCTGGAGGCAGGAGACATGACAACCCCATGCTGAGCATTTCAGGTATATTTTCTGGATAGTTAGCTTGTAAACCCCACGAAGTGTTCATGCCCTCTTCCTTTTGCAACTGAAGAAACAGAGAATCAAGTGAGTGGCTCAGTATCATAATTAGGGACTGATACGGGAGGGTATCTCCAGGCAGTCTGGCTCCAGAGACTTGCTCCTACTCAACCCTATTGATATATGTCGTGCGTCTCTTTTCATAGTTTCCATAGCAGCAAAATGATTGCCAGATCCACATCACATCCTCTCCTACTGCTAGGATTTTCCTTTTCCATGAGCCCTATCTAAAGTAGATACATCTATAGTCCAACCAAGACCCTTACCTGCACCTGTAAGTGAAAATTTCATTTGGTCACCTGCATGCCAAATCAAGCACTCCTCCACTAATCTGAGATAATGACAGTCAATAGCGTACACAATGAAAACATTTGATTGGGCATCCATATCCAATATGTGTTGAAAAATTCAACTGTATTTTTCAATAATACAAAGTCGTAGTGTATAAAAATCACTACAACAGTTTATTGACATTATATCAATATCTCCCTTCTCCTCTTCTCCTTTTCTCCTTTCCTTTCTGCCAGTCTGCTTCACATTCATGGGCTATCCAGCCCAGCCCCAAAGATGGAGCTTGGTAAGGTCTTGAGATCAGGTGTACAGCCAGGGGCCTCTCCAGTAGACAGAAAGTCCCTCCTAAACAAACCAACATTACTTCTCTCACTGAAAATAGCCCCAGTGCCAACTATTATGTGAAACTTTTCACGTTCTTATGATCCCTAAAATCCCTAGATCTTTCAAACCACTTCAATTTCACTCTTGTAACATACACATGCATGTTTATGTGTATGTTGGTAGGTGTGTGTTGGGGGATTACATGTGAATGTATTTGTACATCCATGTGGAAGGCAGAGGACAACCACAGTTGTTGTTCCTCCTTGGGTATCATCTACCATGTGTTTTGACTGTGAACTTAGCCTTTAATGTCTCAGCCATCCTTGCAGCCCATCTACCATGGTTTTTGAGACATGGTGTTTCACAGGCCTGAGGCTCACCTAGTAGATGCTAGCTGGACAGGGAGCTGTGGGAATCTACCTGTCTCTACCCTAGCAGTGGGATTGCAAGTGTGCACCTCCATACCAGGATTTTCCTTTTTTAACATGGGTTCTGAGGCTCAAACACAGATCTTTGTGCTTTGGTGATCAAATAAAATCTTCTCTAAAAAAAAAAAAAAAGGTCTTCTCTAGACTTTGATGATTATTTTTATTTTTGAAGAGAAAAAAATGAGACTATCATGACCTGTTTTCGCTTCAAAGTACTATGTCTGCTTGATGACAAATATATTTGTTATCATAATCAGAATAACAATGTGTCTCTTGTATATAGTTTTTAGGCTTGGTGTTCAACAAAGTCGAAAATAATTAAATCAATTACCAAAATGTTCGGATTATACAGTTGCACAGACCGCTCTGCAAAGGGAAGGGTGTGAGCCTCAGAAGAAGCTTTAGGGACCTGCACTCTGCCTGAGGAAAGATCCAAAAGGGATCATAAATCCCCCTTACCTGCAGGGTACAGGTAGGCTGCACAGAAATACAGTGCTCTGTTTCTACTGGTGGAAATGGGAGCACTTTAGACGTAGGACTGAGGCTAAGATAGAGCTTAAACACTGAAGGAATTTTCATGGGGGAAGGACGAGGAGGAGGTTCTTACTTAGCAAGCTAGTGAGAGTGAAGTGGGGCAGAGGGAAGGAAAGTTGCTGTGCCTGGACTCTGGCAGCCATGTTCCTGGACACAAAGAGGTGGGAGCCAGTGCTAGAGGATTCTACTCCTGAAGAAAGACTGCTGACTAGGTGCCTTAAAGGATCTACACCTGAGGTGTTCCTGATGTCCTGACGACTGAGGACCTGCCCCAAAGACTGTATCCTTCTACAAGGTCAGGATTAGTTTTTAGATAATAGTTGTTATAGGCATTAGTTGTCTAGTTGTTTAGTTGTTAGGTAATAGTGGTTATAGTCATTCTTAGGGCTAGTAGTTAGGTAATTATTTATATTTGTAATAGGTACATATAGTTATTAATAAATATATATTCTATAATTAAAAGTTTCATCTTCAGGTGGGCCACAGAGGGCCTACGTGGGTCACAAACGGACACAGAGGCAGGTTTAAGAGACTGGACAGAAATAGAGATTGACATATATATATATATATATGGGCTTTTAAAAATTTTATATATTATATATATATTTTTAAATATATCTATATACATATATTTAACTCCCAAAATTTTCACAGAAATTCTCCATCCAATTTTAGTACCACAAATAAACTATGTATCTCTTTATGGAGTGTGTGTGTGTGTGTGTGTGTGTGTGTGTGTGTGCACGCGCTCTACACATAGGAAGAATAAGATTATTCTCAGCTGCCAAGCACTACCTGACCCTCCTGGGGGGACTCTGTTCTCAGAATGTGCATATTGCTGGCTGTGTAGAGTTGGAGGGTGCCTTAGTGTATTCCCAAGGGGCTCATTTACTTCTCACAGTGCTAGGAGCTGGAATGTTCACACATCAGAGTGCCTGTGAATTTGAGATCTAGTGTAGTTTTATTTTCTGGCCCAGAGATGGCGCCTCCTCTCTGCATCCTGCCACTGGAGGGGAGCCTGAATCCCTTGGGCCTAGTTTGTAAGAGCTCAACTCCAAACACTGTCACTTTGGGGGTTAGGATTTTAGCATATGCACTTTGAGGAATGCAAATGTTCAGTCTACATCAGAGGGGGGCATGTTGACATGTGGAACCATAAACTACTTCTGACCACCTCTGAGCAACCCCATCTAGGAAGGAAGGAGCAGAAGGGAACTGTCCCCATTAGGCCCTATTGGAGGAAGAGTGTCACTGTGCACTGTGCGGACTGGCTTTAAGGTCTCAGAAAATCAAGCCAGCTCTCTCCTTACTGCCTGCAGATGCAGATAAAGATCTAGAACTCTCAGCTCTGTCTCCACCACCATGTCTGCCTGCTTGCTGCCATGTTTCTTACCATCATGATATGGACTAAACCTCTGAAACTGTAAGTCAGCCCCAGTGAAACGTTTTCCTTCATAAGAACTGCCGTGGTCATGGTGTCTCTTCATAGCAATAAAACTCTAAGACAATGATCTAAGCAGCAAACCCCACAGCCCAATAAATGAGAGTAAAGACAGATTCTTACATCAAAGATGGTGGTAAAGAAACCATCATCACAGAGACATGTCATCAAATTTCCGAGAAAGCAAAGCTGAAGGAGAAAGTGCCAGTGGTCATCAAAGGCCAAACCACACAGAGAAGAGGCTGCAAGCGGCAGACGGCAGCTGTGACTCACGGATATCCAACAACGTAGTGATGAGGAACGTATGGTCTGAGACAGAAGAACCAATGTAAAACCCAGATATTACAAAGTGAATATGGAGAACTGACCCTTCGGCTAATACCACCCTAAACCGGTCAGAGGAAAAGAGGGGGAAAGGAGAGAGTTGAGAGAGGGAAACTAATGGGAAAAGGTGCCATTTCTGAACGAACGATCGATCCATTTCTGAAGAACCAGGACACTCACTGGGAGTTCAGCTACCAAATGTTGGCATTTGGAGCCCGAGCATGACAGGTGTGCAGCATGCTGAGAGAGAAATCAATCCAATCAAAGCATGGAGGCTCCAGGAAAGAAACCCCAGGTTGAAAATTACAAGGAAGGAGCCACAGACTTCCCATGGGCTTGGCTATTACAAACGCTTAAGAAGCAGTTCAGTTAAGATGGGTGTCGTGAGGATGAGGATGTGTGTGCAAGAAGGAAATGAAATCATAGACTGACCTTAGTTAGACACACATTGCTAAAATTACACCATCAGTACTGGCCCCTGGTGCTAACAGCCAGCCAGCCTAGCCTACTGGGCGAGTTCCAGGGCAGTAAGAATGACAGATAGCTGAGGTTGTTCTTTGCCCTCTACATGAGCATGCATGTGTACATGTACAGACACACACACACACACACACACACACACACACACACACACGGGGAAGGAGATCAACAGATTGGTATAGTGACACATGCCTATAATTCCACCACTCAAGAGGAAGAAGCCAGAGGATCAAGATTTCAAGGCCAGCCTAGAACACAAAGAGACTCTGTCTCAAATAAACAAATAAACAAACAAAACCCCAAATAAACAACAAAAGCCAAGCAATTCCTGGAGTCCAAATGCAGCAACTGGTTCTAATAGGGGGAGAACAAGGCAGCTGGCACTTTCCAGCACAAAACAGAATACCCCAAC
This sequence comes from Lophiomys imhausi, assembly GCA_907164525.1. Taxonomy (NCBI): domain Eukaryota; kingdom Metazoa; phylum Chordata; class Mammalia; order Rodentia; family Muridae; genus Lophiomys; species Lophiomys imhausi. Next base: position 2,789,965 of record CAJQZJ010032527.1, read on the forward strand.
TGGCACGATGTATATGTTGTGGATTAAACGGTACATCATGGTATATCTGTTGGGCAATGAAGGTTTTATAAGAATACCCTTCAATGGTATTCAAGTTTCCAAAAGTTCCAAATGGAAGAGTAGTTTGAAGGTGGTAGAAGTAAATTCATGCCAACAGCACCACCCACTGGACACAAAATAGAATGCACAGATATTAGAAAAATAGTCACCCCAGCCCACCAAAACCACAACGCATCTCAAAGACATACCGCACACGTTCACAGAAACACACTGACATACTTCACATGCTCATACAGACACACCGAGAGAGAACAAAGATATGGAACGCTTGACCAAGAGGCTTTTGAAAATTAAAATTAGGTATAATTTGCAGATCATAACAAAATGGTACTCCTGGTTACATCAGGTAAACTAATAACCAGAGCCATGTGATTTGGAGGCTCCACTTCCACCTGGGTTGCAAAAGTTAACATAGTTACTTTTATGGTTAAAAAAACAAACAAACAAACAAAAAACCCAGAGACTGGTGTTCCTAACACAAAATGAATGTGTTTGTAATCCTGGTGAGTTGGTACAGGATCTGCCTATACCTTAATCCTTGAAGCCTGTGGATTGGAGACTTCAGATAACAAAAAGACTTCTGCAAATGTGATCTTACAATGGAGAGTGTTCATGAATTGTCCCACTGGGGTCAAATGTAACCATAAAGGCTCTTTAAGAAGGAAAAAAGGAGTCAGGAGAATCGGAGTTAGAGAGACTAGATAATAGGAAACATAGTTAATGGCATGGCTGGCTGCTTTTACAGAGGAGCAGGGAGAAACTGGATCACCCACCAGCCTCAGGTAGGCACACAACCCTGCCATCGGCTGAATTTCAGCCTAGGGGAGTGGACTCTGGGATTTTGACCTGCAGAAGTGGAAGAAAATCCATTTGTGTTATTTTAAGTTGCCGGACTGGTGGTAGATATGTATTTGATATTTATACATACACATTACTGTAAGGCGTAAAAAGGTTCTACCATCTTAGAGAAAACTGAGGGAGTGAACAATACAGAGGCATCTTGTAGAATGGAAACATTGAGACTCAAAATAAAGGTCACAGTATGGTCCCCATGTGTAACAAAAGGAAAAATATTAGTGACCGCATTTGCTGTACAAGATCAGAGCCCCTCCCCCAACTGGGGGGGGCTCTTGGCAGTTAATAACAGCTGGGGACGGGGGTTATTTTTCTTCAGTTGTGTAGTTACTGGTAAGTTGTTCATGCTCCAGCAGATGACTCCTACCCATGCTCATTCAAGCAGTTCTAATCAAGCCCATTTTACATCATTAGATCTGATCAATCTAACCATTTTTAAAAGCCATGAAGTAGGAGGGGTAGTTGTTGAAGAAGGAGTTTCAGTGGGGGTGTTAAAAGGTGCTTCTTAAAGGTATTGTTCGTAGTAATACTTAAAAATGAAATGTCAAGTTTTGATCTCTCGCTACCAACCGACATAAACTGTTTAGGATTATTAAGAAATGGAAACTAATATTCATGAAAACGTGTCATTTTGTTAGTTACTATGACAGTCTATCACAGTTATTTTCTAAGCTACTCAGAAATCAAGTTGCTAAGAGACAAGCAATATTTGCTTATCTAAATATAAGAGATAGATAGAGCATCTTCGAAAACCTCAAGAGATCTGCAGAATATGGCATTCAAAGATGTTTTCTTAACTTAAGATTTTTTGATATCGAGACATGTCAGCTCCTGACAGCACCCCCTATATTACTCCAAGTAGAAGATGAGCATCGAAGAATTTCCAGTGGGAGATGATTGAATTGGTGGTAAGCCATTCTCTTGGCAAGAAAAACCACTTGCTTCAACTGTAGACAGACTTCTGTCCAAAAAGGACAAAACTAGGAAGCAGGTAAGTCGACAGCCTAGCTCTGCCAAGACAGGGTAGGTAAGTCCTTCATAATTCCTGCTCTACAACCAATGTCTGTCAGAGAAATGGGGCCAAATGGCTGAAGATTGATGCTGTAATGTATGGAGAGAAAATGGGAACTGTCCAGGCAGCCACTGGTATGTCATTTTTTAGTTTTGGAAGCTGCAGGCCCTGCACTTCCTATATAATCAGATATATTTATCCCTCTCAGGTCTCTGAGGTGGTTGAAGAATAGATAGCTAGAGTCTCATAGTTAAATTTTGAGTTGTTTAGGAATCAAGAGGGTGTTCTGGATCTAAGAAGATATTTTTAAAATTATGAGGCAAGTTAGTATGAAAGCTGAGTTAGATATAGAACTTTAAACTCATGGAGATGGTTAGATAGTAGAATGTTAAAGTCAGGTGCCAAATACATATGGACTGGACATTGGGAATGTATGCTAAGCCATATAACTCTTATAATCGTGGCCTATTTATTTCTGTTGTTTTGTATTGTATTTATAGTTATAAGAAAAAGAACCATTATTTGGACTGAAAGGGAGAGCTGCTGGGGGGAAAAATAAATACCTTAAACTAAAAAAAAAAAAAAAAAGAAGGGAAGAAGATGGTGGGGCTGAGGGGGAGGAGGGTGGAAGGGTGGGACTGGAGGAGGGAGTAGGGAGGGGATTGTGATTGAGATGAACCTTGAAGAAATAAAAAATAAATTATTTAAAAAAATAAAATAAAATATTGATATAAAAACATCAAAAAAACTGAATTAGAAGTAGGGTATTGAATAGAAGAGATTGGGAGTG
>CAJQZJ010032530.1:0-10734 GCA_907164525.1 Lophiomys imhausi
ACACACACACACACACACACACACACACACACACACACACACACACTTTTATTTAAGTCTGGAGAATCTAGGCCAATTACTTTATGTTCAAGTTTTTTTTGAATTAGTTTGTATTGCATATGTTTCTGGTATAGAACACATTTTGGATCGTGTGTGTGTGTGTGTGTGTGTGTGTGTGTGAAATAGAAGATCTTTTAGCAAGTGAGTTAAATCTATATGTATCTATTGAAAAAATTGATGTGTCAGACTTCACTCTACGGTCTTACTTTATGTTAGTTTTATGTCTATGTTATGCTTCTGTGTTTCTCCACATATTTTTCCTGTTTTACTTTAAATTTATTTTCGTATTTATGATAGTTTATATTTTTGTTTTAGAGGTTATCTTTGTACACTTAAACTCTTAAAATACTCTTATTCTTATCTATTGCAATGGCTTCTATTAAAAACAAAACAAAATAGCAAGTGATAATGAGAATATAAAGTTGGAACTCTCGTATGCCATTGTAAACTTTCCTACTTAACTGTCTATTTACTCCTTTTTAAATATTGTAGCCAGATAATGTTGCAAAAGCTCCACTTTGCATCACATTTTCTACACCAAGAGATTTTTCCCATTGCTTGGAAACTGGAATAGATGAGTGGATCTGAGTCCCAGATGGATCATCCACCAGTTATCTGGCCTCTGTTAAGTAAGTTAAGACAACACTGTTGTTGGACCATGGTAGGTGTGCAATAACTATCCTCCTAGCTCTGTCTTTTGGAGCTCTGGCATTTTTTTTTTTTTTTTTTGCTTCTACCTGTCCATACTTCAGGAGGGACCCACCATCCTGATTTTCCCTACCAATTCTCATAGCCATCTTCAAGTTTTAAAGTCTGACTAACTTTTTTGTGGTTGTTTTTGTTTGTTTGTTTTTTTGAGACATGGTTTCACCATGTAGCCTTGGTTAGCCTGACACTGGTACTCAGTATTAGACCAGGCTGGCCTTGAACTCATAGACATCTGCTTGCCTCTCTGCCTCCTGAGTGTGGGGATAAAGATGTGTGTCACTGGTGAAAGCCTGTTTCAGTTTTAAATACCTAAAGACCAAATCCTGGTAACACTTCTTGCTCCAACACCCAGGTTGGAGGAGGGGTGCAAAAGGAAGAGCTGCCAGAAACACCATGTAGAGAACCTGTTAGAAGACCTAGAGTCAGAACCTGAAGAGGGACGCTCCCACTGACCATATCGCCCTGCTCCCCCTCTAATCTTCACTGTCTAATAGAAGCTCAGCAGTGAGGGGGTCTGGGAAATGTGGCTGGTAGTTTCACTGGACTAGTTGCACATAGCAGAAAAGGAGGGTGGATGTTCCCTCCACTGAGAGACAGTAGGAAAATAACTGGGCCCTCTTGCAAAGTTCACTGACTTTCCTGAATGTTCAGGAAATTTCATGAACTTGCTCCAAGGTCACCAGCAAGAAATGACCCTTTTATTTTCTGAGTACCAATGATACTCACTAGGGCTTTTACTAACAATTTATTTGCATTTTTTTCTCTTTGCAAAAGCATAAATAAAATTAATTACATGGAAACAGAAACCCAAGGACAAGTGAAAGAGAGAGCAAACAGAGAAGCTCCAATGGAGGATTCAGCCATCACATGCTTTCCTTTGAAAACACATGTAGCCTTGCTTTAACACCCCCATTCCATCACCCACTTCATCATGACCTGGAAAATTATAATTTGACAAGCCTCTTGTACTGAAAAACATGGATTGTGTCTTATGCATCTCTGGACTTTGTATAACATTTCCTGTCTTATAGGATCTAACAGTGTTGCATACTGAGAATGCTTCTCAGCTACTTGGCTCTGCTGAATGTGTCTAGGTTAATTCCTCAAAGTAACTCTATAAAGTAGTTCTTCTTGCTGGCTCCACTTTACTGCTTAGCATCTGAAAACTGATGTTGCAAGAACAGAAGTAACTAGCCCAAGGCCACCCAGCAAGTAGGTGGCAGAGGGTGGCATGAATGTGAGCAGTCTGACTTCAGAATTTGTACTTTCTCGACTGCTAAGGCCTCTTGGCCACCAACTAACAAAGTATGGTCATTAGTTATCTGCCTACAAATTATAAGTGTTCTTCTAAGATGGAGAACATATTGGTGTTTCTGGTTTTCATGCATTTCTAAGCAAATGAATGTCAGTGATCTCAGTGTCGGCCAGGTGGATTGGAGTGCCCCTTGGGGTCAGCTCTTCCGCATTTTAAAGTTGACCCTGCCACCTACTTGATGTGTGGTCTTGAAGAAGTCACTTAACCTTTCCTGCTTCTCATCTCCAGCTTCCATCATTGGACATCTACATAAGATTTGTTGCCATAGTAATAGAAAATAATACTGACCTATTTCTCAGGAGGGAGTGCCACGGGGATTGACTAATTTACATCTGCGAAGAGCTTTCAACATACGAACTGTTAAACAACAGTGCGATCGTAAAGAGAATTTAAAACACCATCAGCTTGTGGAACAGGCCCGCATTTGATACTACATTATATGTTTAACTATTAATATTACTACTCATAATAAACCTTTATGAGGTACTTTAGGAGGTTGAAGTGTTTTTATGATAGATAATTAGTTGTTCCAACTAGCTCTATGAGGTAGGTCAGTATTTTTATCATCCCTATTTTAGAAATCATATTAAATTGGCACATGCATCATTAAGAAAGCCTTAAACTTCTTGATATTTTGAAGCAACTTGTGCGTGGAGACAGTTCTTATATAGCTATCTCACGTTTGGATCTTGGTAGGGCCATGGTTGAGGGCTTACAACACAGGGTATTCTTCTAATTGTTTTGATGTTTACATACTAGCTATGTAGAATTTCTTGAGATAGTATCATGTATCAATCAGTCTGGTGCATCTAGGAAAAAAATTCAAGTTCACTGTAGATACTTTAAACAGAAGTATTTGAAGGGCTGGTTGTGATGGTGCACACCTTTAACCCCAGTGCTCAGGAGGCAGAGGCTGGAGGATCTGTGAGTTCATAATCAGTCTGGTTTACATAGCAAGGTCATAAGACAGCTGGGACTACATAGAGTGACCCTCTCTTAACAAAAACAAAACACAACAAAACAGAAGTGTTCATTGGGCTTGTGCTGTAGAGTCAACAAATGGGGAAAATGTGGGGCTGGAGTATCTCTCAAGAAGGAGAGATCATATCTGACATTGGTCCTTAGGTTCAGTCTCACTTCCAGGTAGTGGGGAACATAAGGGAGGCTGTCGGGTTGCCATGTCCAGGAGCACTATGCAGAGAACCTGCTACAAGACCTAGAGTCAGAGTGAGGCCCCCACCTACAGAGATACTGCCACAAGCTCCAAGACATTTCCCCTGTTCCCTCTCTGATCTTGACTGTCTAATGGAAAGTCAGCAGTGAGCAGGCCTAGGAAATGTGACTTGTAATTTCCCTGGGCTAGTTGCACATGGCAGAAAAGAAGGGTGGATATTCCACTGAGAGCCAGCAGGAAAGGCCCTTCCTGTAAACTCACTAACTTTCCCGTGTATGTTCAGGAATATTCATCAACCTTCTTCAAGGCCCTCACCAAATGGTGGGCCAGCGATTCTGACTCACATTGCCGATACCAAGTGTCATGTGGGCTCCAGGCACCATCCTTGGGCTCTCTGAGTTAAGTAGTTGTTCTCCACTGGGGCTCCAGTGGCAGATGGTAAGAAAATTCTTTACCTACCTTCTAAGGAGAATAGGGATCAAATTAAATCCCACACATAGGAGGCTTGGGTCTTACTGAGGAGGCAGGAGAATAGGGTGGAAACAGAAGACTGCAGAGTCAGCATGTGAGAAAATAAGTGGGCAAAGAGGAAAGATAAACACACCAGCTTAGAGCATAAAACTGGCTTACGCCCCTGGTATGGGCACAGAGGTACCCCAGAATGCCTGAAAGTCACCTATGGCTCATTTTAATATCAAAGAGTCCTCCCTGGACTTTCTTTCTTGGTCTTCCTTAATAAGTTAGGAATATTCGCCCTGCTCATCTGAAATGTAGGTCTAAGGAGGATCAGTTGGACTGATGTGTTTAAAGTGTTGGGTAACATGTGGCCGGGTCAAGCTTGACCACGACTAAAGGTGTATTGCCTTCATGATGCCTAGATGATGCTAAAACATGGCCTCTGGAAACAATGAGAAATCCTTTCAAGGAAACTATCATGGGGGGTGACCACCATCAGTCATCCTGCAATATCATGAAATTGACTCAGTGTTTGTGCCCACCCTCTCCCCTCGAGACAGTGCAATCACTCCTGTGGCCTGCTGTTTCCCCAGGTAAAGGCCTTATCATTTGTATTGTTCTGAGAAAGGTCATGTCAGACTCCTTCCTCCCAAATCCCTGCTTTTCATCACTCTGTGGCTGCAGAGCCCCATGGAGGAAGACATTATCCAAATAGCTATCTCTCCAATAACTTGTCCCAGACAACAGCAGCAAATCTAAACCGATGCTCAGTGACATGTGCATTGGCAGGTGAATGCCCTTTTGCAGGGATCTTTGTACCATTTTGATCTGCTTTTTTAAGCTGCTGCCTGATAGTCATCATCCCAGGGAGAATTTCCTTGTGAGTAAAGCCAATACCTGAACTAAAGACAAATCCTCCCTTTGATTTGTCTGGGTTAAACAAGGTTTCAGTCTTGGGCCCTCTCTACCCGTGTGACCCAGAAATGGTCAGAGGTAGATTTTCAGCAAGGTTGGGCAAGAATGTCTCTTATTTCGGGCAGAATGCAGAGTCCACTCTCCCTGGACGGATGTGCTAGTCAATACCTGACCTCAGTGCATGTCTTTTTGTTCAGTGGTCCTTATGTGAAACTTATGTGAAGCACATGTTTCCTGGTGTTCTGGACATATGTTTTCCTGTCAGTGAACATTACATATGGGGTTGCTTTCTCATGCGGTGATCGAGTCTACACATAGTTTTACTAGAACAAGGAGCCAGAACAGCTCCATTATACTACATCCTCGGTAATTCACAGCCTCGAAAGGAGCCACAGGAGAGGCCAGTTGGACTTCACCTTTCAATGCCACAGATACTTGTTTCAAAAACAATTTGCTCATAAATAACACAAGTCTACCAAATTAGCGTGCTAACCAAAAGACAACTATACCCAAAGGAAGCATTCCCATTTGAATTTAATGGATTTAAAATTAGTGTTCTTTTCTTTTGATGACTTCATTCTTGTTTAATGGGAAAACACGCACAGCAAAAAACACATACTGTGTGTGTACCTGGGTATTGTTATTCTCACTGGCAAATACTCTCCACACAGCTCATGGATACATATTTGCCTTAGAGACCAGAACCACTCCGAAGGAACTGTTCAGAGCTCCCAAGGAAAAGCTATCTTGCCTTGACAAGAGTGATGTTGGTTTATAAAATCACATTTTAGAACAGTCCTAGGGGTGTGCCTCCATTACTGGGGCCATTGTTTTTGTGGTTCACAGCAGAACACACTCTGTTAGGAAAATGCTCCTGCTGAGCTTTGGTGTTAGCTCCCCTGTCTTGATTTTAGGTTCTGGGGATGGAGGGTAAGGCAGAACAGGGTGGGGTTGGTTGTTCAGTAAAGAATCTGTCCAGAGAAAGTTTTTTTTAAATGTTGTTATAATCTCTTTGTTGTGTTTTCATCTAAACAATGGAAATGATTCTTCAGGGAGTTTATAGCATAAGCAAATACTGAGAGAGGCATGCTGGAGGCATGAGGTCACTTTAGATAAAATATCTAATATACCTTGAAGCCTCCAGTTTAAACCCAAATAACATGCATTCTTTTTACAAATGTGATGCCTGTTCATTGTGGGAAATAAAAGCACACTGAAAAATGAAAATAAATATTAGCCTTAATGGTAGCACTCAGCAGTAATTTAAAATATCATTAGTGTATTATTAATTGCACACAATAAGGGTTTCATTATGAATTTTCACACATGCAGAAAGCACCCCTTATATTATTCTTTCTTGTCCTTTCTCCTCCTTCCTCCTCCTCCCCTTCTCTTTCTGAAAAGAAACATTGCTGCACCCTCCCCAGGACTCAGGGTACAGGCACATCACCACGCCTAGCTAGAAATAACATTTTTAAACCATGCCACAGTATCTAACATTTTTATGTGTATTCCAGGGATGAAACTCAGGTCCTTAGGCAAGTGTTTTTACACACTGAGCTATTTCACTGTCTTTTAATGTGTCTTCTATCCACAATTTACAATGTAACATATTAGTTAAAAGTGCTTTTTATGGGCACTCCTTGACATATTTTCTTTGCTCATTGTAGTAAATTTGCATTTCCGTGCTTAAGTAGTTTTACAGAATTTCAGTGTGAGAGGTAAAAATATTTCTAGGTTCATGTGTGTGGTGCATGCACATGTGTGTATGCAAATGCCTATGCACCTGTGTGCATGGGTCTGTGGAGGCTGAGGTGTTAGGCATTTACCTCAATTGCTCTGTACCTTACATATTGTGGCAGGGTGTCTTAGTTAGGGTTACTATTTCTGTGATGAAACACCCTGACCAAAAAGCAAGTTGGAGAGGAAAGGGTTTATTTGGCTTATATCTTCATATTGCTGTTCATCATGGAAGGAAGTCAGGATAGGAACTCAAGCAGGACAGGAACCTAGAGATAGGCGCTAATGCAGAGGCTGTGTAGGGATGCTGCTTACTGGCTTGCTTCTCATGGCTTACTCAGCTTGCTTTCTTACAGAGCCCAGGATAACCATCCCAGGGATGGAACCACCCATAATGGACTGGGCCCTCCCCCATCAATAACTAATTAAGAAAGTGCCTTACATCCTAACCATATAGCACAGGACAATCATTCTCAATCCACAGACCAAAACAGACAGGAACCTAGCATAACTATCCTATAAAACCCCATCCCAGGAGTGAGTCATGGATCCTGTTGCATGTTAGTGGAACACCTTACCCTAGATGGGCTGCCATATCAAACTCCAGTAAAAGAGGAAGCTCTCAGTTCTCATGAGACTGATGAACTGAGGGGGTTTGATATGTGGGGGCTCCCCTCATCTAAGGAGAAAGAGAGGAGGGAGATGAGGAAGGGGAGTAGAGACTGGGAGGGGAGGTGGGAGGGGACTGTAATTGAGATGTAATTTGAAAAAAAAAAAAAGACTTGCAATCAACATGCCCCTAGAACCATTGCAGATGTGACTGCTTATGTCACATATGCATCAGTAGGTGGCAGAGAGGAGAGTGGTTATGTCAACATTCAGTGTTCTGACCTATGAACATCTGAATGAATAGTAGACTAACATTCCTGGGGGGAAACAAAAGCAAGCTTGATACCAATACCATTTAGGTACCATGGGGCCTGGAAGGGGAGCTAGCCTGTGATGACCACTAGTCCAGCACAGGAAAACACCAGATGGGTTCCCAGAACAGGAAAGGAAGCAAGCCAGGACTAGAGGAGCCCTGCCTGGCCCTGGATGAGGGGGTTGTGGCTGAGCCAGCACTGCCTTTTGTCTGCTTTGTGATGGTGTTGGTGAGGGAGAAATCCCCTCCCTTTGGCCCTCACCACCAGTGGTGGACAGGAGATCTGGCCCCAATGGGGTCACAAGAGCAGGAGGGCTGTCCCTGCCCCTCACATGTTGCAGCATTTGGGAGAGCAGACCCTGCACCTTGCCTGGGCAGTACAATACAGCTATCCTTAGATGTGGGGCTGGTGAGTGAGCCAGCCCTGAGGGAGTGAGTGTGAGAGAGCCAGTCTTGCCTTTTGTCTGCTTTGTGGTGTTGGCTAGGGAAAGATCCCCTTTATTCTCTTGCTCTTACCACAGGTAACAGGGGAGATAGTGGCCCTGATGAGGCCATGAAAGCAAGAGAGCTGATCCAACCCCTTACCTGCTGCAGCACTCAGGAGAGCAGGCCCTGCAAGTTGGGGTTGCAGGCCCAGAACCAGGGCTTTGAGTTGGCCCATCCCACAGATGAACTGCTGGAGTACATGAAGAGGCCAGTTCCACAGACCCAAAACTACAGGATCTCCATGACACAGGACAATGACAGCATATCTGAAAGGAGTCCCAGCAAGGTTCCAGTATTGACAAAGTAGCAGAAGTCAGAGGCCTCATACCAGACCAAGGAGTCATTATAATGAACATTTGCAAGCAAAAAAGTGTGGACAAAGTGGAATACTGTGGGACACACTGAGACACACTACGTCTTCCACAATGAGATTTTTTTTTGTGTGTGAGGTGAGGTTGCAAGGATGGAGGGTGGGTCTGAGGGTAGGTGGGAGATGAGAGGGAACAGGGTGCATGATGGGAAATTCACCAAAAAAAAAAAAACAATAAAAAGAAAGTGCGTTATAGCTGAATCTTATGGAGACACTTTCTCAATTAAATTTCCCTCCTTTCTGATAACTCTGTTTTGTTTGACAAGTTGGCATAAGACCAGCCAGCACACAGGGTCTCTTGCTGAATATAGGGTTGGCTTTCATTAGTCTGTCTAGCCAGCTTGCTGCAGAGATTTCCCATCCTAGCCCCATGTTTTCTGGGATTGTAGGCAGGCTGTTAAATCCATCTAGGTCATAAGGATCTGAACTTGAGCTCTCTAGTTTGCATGATGTGCTGAGGCGTCTCTCCAGTGTCTTCCACTGCCCCTCCGAGCCTTTAGATTCAGAGTCTTGTGATGTAACCTAGGCTGGCCTTGAATGTCATCCTTCTGCCTTAGTGTTCCTAACTGTTAGAGATTACAGGCATGCACCATCACAGTGGGCCGCTTTTCCAAATTTTATTGTTATGTTAAATGATGTGGTTAATTTGGCTTTTCTTTAAAATAAATGGCTAGAAATTAAATGACTAAATGAAGGGTTTTGCTAATTATTCAGACTTTTGATGTGTGTGTGTGTGTGTGTGTGTGTGTGTGTATCTACACTTCACATTCCTGTTTATAAGAGTTATGCTTCCTCTGTCACTAGAAGCACTAGGGTAAACAAGTCCTATGCATTTACCAAATTAGAAATTTCAAAATCTTTTCAGCTCTATGTTAAAATAAGACGAGGGACAGACCAGAAACCAAGTAACACTGTAACAAAAACTTTGACCTGTTAGAGACTAAGTTGGGTCCCTCTTCCATTTCATTTGTTGATTCCCTCACTCCTCATGAGACTGAGTTTGGAGAAAGGGCATTAAAGAGGCAGAAATGGTTAAATAAAGTCTGTAGAAAAAAATAATGGCTAATTAATCTATTTACCCAGTATTTATATTATCTTTAATTGGTCAGTGGTGTAAATCCTTCACCCACCATTATAAAATATCTGTGAATACACACAGACACTGGGTGGATCTTAACAAGCCTAGGCCTGGGTTGTGCAATCCTAGCCCATCTAAGCTAGCTCATAATTCCATTACCCAAATATAACCCCATATATACATACGTCCCTTTGGACTATTATTCTCCATGCTAAGCCAATGTTCCAGGCCACGTGGAAGGATCTTCTTTAATCTACCCCATGTCGTGTCTTCCTTGTTTCCTCCTGGCTTCTTCCCAGCCTTCCTTTTCCCAAGATACTCTGTATCTCTCTAAAAAGCCTGCTAACCTTAGTCCTGCCTACCTCTGTCTTTGCCCAATCTCCAGGCCTCAGCATTTATTTAACTAATCAGAGTCAATTAAGTAACAGACAGTAAACAGGACCAATTAACAGTTAGAATGCTTAACACCACCCCATCAAAGGTCACAAGGGAGGGACCTTAATTTTTTTCCTTCTATTTATTCTTCTCTCATATATCCTGACGGGCAGAGTCCCCTACCACCTCTCCCTCGAGTCTCTCCCTCATACACCTCCCCTTTCCCCAAGATCCATCCTCCCCTTTATCTCCTCTCAGAAAAGAGCAGGCCTTCCAGGGACATCAACCAACCATGGCAAAACAAACTACAGTACACCCAGGCACATATTCTCACATCAAAGCTAGATGAGGCAGCCCAGTAGGAGGAAAAGGGTCCCAAAGGCAGGCAAAAGAGACAACTGCCTGATTCCACTGTTAGGAATCTTACAGGAACACTGAGCTACACAACCATACCATATATGCAGAGGACCTAGCACAGACCCATACAGGCTTCCCAATCTTTATGAGCCCACTTGAGATACCTTGATTCTTAATCTAATAGGACTGCTATTCTTAGAAGAAAAGACACCTGCTTGCTCTCCTACATGATCATAAAAGAAAGGTCATTCGAGGATGCAGAAAGTGGCTATCAGGGAGTCAGGAGGAGCAGCCTTACCAGATGTCAAACCTATCAGCACTTTATCCTTTGACTTCTAGGTTCCAACATTGTGAGAAAGCAAATCTGTCTTGTTGAAAGCTACCCAGTCCATGGTATGCAAATTGTTATGGCATCGTGGACACACTAATGTAGTACCTTTGAGATTCTTGGCAAAACCCAGACACTTAACATGTCCAAAGGCTATATCAGGAGATATTTTAAAAGGCACAAAAGTAATAGTTTGGAAATACTGACTTGAGGAGAGCTCTGAGCTAATGGAGCTGCAAGCAAGGTGAGCCTAAGAAGCAATTCAGCTGCCACAGCTGAGAGCCAGGTGGGTACTTGTGTTTACTTATTTATTTTTTAACACAGCTAAAAGGGCTACTGCCTACATAGCAGCCTAGCTGGAGGCTTTTGCTTTTATTTCTACCTGATTGTCAAACTCCCTTTGTGTGTGTGTGTGTGTGTGTGTGTGTGTGTGTGTGTGTGTGTGTGTGT
>CAJQZJ010032535.1:0-23689 GCA_907164525.1 Lophiomys imhausi
GGAAGCTGTTGGGGGGGAAGAGGGTGGAAGGGTGGGACAGGAAGGGGGAATATGGAAGGGTTTGTGATTGAGATTTAACTTGAAGAAAAAAAAATAAAGTACTATATGAAAAAAAACTATTTTAAGGTCAAAATATCCTTATAGTATATTGGTTTATTTAATTCCTCAGTTTTTTCTATAACCCAGTGGTCTCCCAGTTGCAGTGGTACCTTTTCCACCAACATTTAGGAAATTCAATATTAGCAAAGCATTGTATAATCTATCCCTGGGAGCCTTTACAGCCCATCATGAATATTGAAATTATGATGGTAGAAACAGCTTGACCTGTGATACCAACCAGATTTTCTTCTTGTTTCTCCTTTCTCTTCAGTCCTGAAAGACAGACTATGAAATGGTGCCTCTTACATTCAAGTGGTTCTTTCTTCCTCAGTTAAATTACATCCTCAGACACACATCCAGAAATGTGTTTCCTACATGATTCTAAGATCAGTCAAGCTTGCAATGAAGGTTAGCCATTGTAAGATCATAAATGGTCAAGAATCTTGGTCTATACCAACAACATTAAGCTTTTTTCTACCACAGTAAAAATTTAAACAACCATAAAGTAACATTTGTGTGTGGGGGGTGTTAGATTTTGTGATTGAAATTTTTTTGAAGCAAGAAAAATGATTTTTTTTAAAAAAGTATACTTTTACATGTTTTATTTGAGGTCATAAAATAAGCTGATCTTGAATTTAAGATCCTATATTTTTACCTTGTTAATATGGTGGTTATAGTCATACATTATCACATTCAGATACAGATTATGTTTTGTTTTTCATAGCCTAACACATAACATTTTTCAATGTCCCAAACCAAAGGCTCTCCAAGCTTAATTTATTTAAATGCTGAAATGTAACAATCTGAATTTCAGGACATAAATATCTGAAACAAATTTTCTTGGGTTTGCATATTAAATATTAGATTCTTTTTAAAGAAACTAAATTTATTTTTGTTACTGAGAATAGATTTTTTCTTTTCATTTAATATATTCTGATTATAGTTTGCCTCTCCCTCTACTCCTTCTTATTCCTCCACACTTACCTGATATCTGGTTCAACTCTCTTTCAGTCTTTCATTAGAAAAAAAAAAGGGTTTCTAAGAGATAATAATATGATATGATGTGAAGTGATGTGATATGACATGACATGACATGACATGATATGATATGATATTATATAGGAAAACATAATATGAGATATATACCCAGAAGTGGTATGGTTGGGTCTTGAGGTAGAGCTATTCCAAATTTTTTAAGATATTGCCAGACTGATTTCCATTGGAAAAGATCTTTACCAACCCCACATCTGAGGGTTAATATCCAAAATATATAAAGAACTCAAGAAATTAAACACCAAGAAACCAAAGAATTCATTTAAAAAATGGGGTACAGAGCTAAACTGAGAATCCACAAAGAGGAATCTCTAATGGCCAAGAGAGTCTTGAAGAAATGCTCAACACCCTTAATCATCAGAGAAATGCAACTCAAGATCACTCTGAGATTCCATCTCACACCTGTCAGAATGGCTACCGATCAAAAACTCAAGTGACAGCACATGCTGGTGATGTTGTGGGAAAGGGAAACACTCCTCCATTGCTGGTGGGAGTGCAGGCTTGTACAACCACTATGGAAATCAGTCTCCTCTGACTCTTACACTCTTACCTTGTGCTGTTCTGCAGGGTCTTCTGAGCCCTGAAGGATTTGAGTGAGACATCCCAGTTAGGGCTCTGTACTTCAAGGTCTCATGCTCGGTATAATGCCTAGCTGTGGGTTAGTGTATTCATTCCCATCTGCTGCAGGAGGAAGCTTCTCTGATGATGGCTGATCAAGACACTGATATAGGATTATAGCAGGGTATTATTAAGAGTCATTTTATTTATACATATATATCCTCTTCTAATTTGAAATTTTTTATGACAATTTAATATTTTATTTCACATATTTTAAAAGAAAGTCATGTTTTATGTTATGCTTAATTCATAAAAATTTACTCATACACTCAGTAATAGAATACTCCTCCTTCCCCCCAAAAAACAAAGGTAGGACTTTTTTAATGTTTGTTTATTACTTCAGGTTACATCTCCATCCCAGTGCCCTCTTTCCACCCCTCCCACTCTCGCCCTCCCACCCTCTTCACCCTATGCCTTCCAGCCCACTCCTCTGGAGTTAGAAAAGCTTGAAAGCTGGCATAAGTGCTGGAAACCAAACCAAATGGTCTGCAAGAACAGCCAGTGCTCTTAACAACAGTGTTGAGCCATCTCTCCAGTTTGGACAAAATTTTTTTGAAAGTAACTTGGTTGATTTCCTTTAAAAATTCTAAAAGAGACCAAATCAATTAGTGCACAAGCAAGTGGCATGAGCTGGGAAATGTCAAGCTTATTTTCCTAGTCTCAGGATGTTAAGTAACAGTATTCCAACAGGGTATCTGAGATGCTTTATGAAAGACTTTCCAGACAGAACACAGTTTTGAATAGTGAGTCTCCCATATTGTGCTGCTCTATATTTTACCAAGCAAACAGCAAAAGGTCTTCATAAAAATACAAAATTCTTTCTGTACTTAATTTAACCCATTAAGCCAGATCTAATGGAATAAGCCTTTTTATGTAGTTATATCTCTTTATATTATGGTAATCACAAGGAAATGATAAATGTGCTATAACTACCTCAAATGTGTAAAATACAAGTAATAGGTCTATGATTAAGTTATTTTTTTATTATTTTTGTGTTTCACCATCATATACTTCTCAATAACTACAGATTTTAGAAAAATGATAATACAATATATTCATGCAAGCATTATATGTTCTGAAATGGAATTAACAATTGTCCCATGAATGTCCAATTTAAATCAACTTATAATGTCGTTTCAGAATTTCCTTTTTTTAGCATCTCCCTGTTTTTAATAATCTTTGTGATTCTTACATAAAATACTATACAGCTTCATTAAAAAGCTGGAAGCAGGTAAGTCAACAGCCTAGCTCTGCCAAGACAGGGTAGGCAAGTCCTTCATAACCCCTGCTCTACAATCAATGTCTGTCAGAGAAGCGGGGCCAAATGACTGAAGATCGATGCTGTAATGTATGGAGAGAAAATGGGAACTGTCCAGGCAGCCACTGGTATGTCATTTCTTAGTTTTGGAAGCTGCAGGCCCTGTACTTCCTATAAAATCAGATATATTTATCCCTCTCAGGTCTCTGAGGTGGTTGAAGAACAGATAGCTAGAGTCTCATAATTTAATTTTGAGTTGTTTAGGAGTCAAGGGAGTGTTATAGATCTAAGAAGATACTTTTAAAATTGTGTTGCAAGTTAGTATGAACGTTGAGTCAGATATAGACCTTTAAACTCATGGAGATGTTTAGATAGTAGAATGTTAAAGTCAGGTACCAAATACATATGGACTGGTCATTGGGAATGTACATTAAGCCATATAACCCTCATAACTGTGGCCTAATTACCTCTGTTGTACTGCATTGTATTTGTTATTATAAGAGAAAGAGCCATTTGTTAAAAAAAAAAAGAATAAACCCTAACTTAAGTCAACGTAAAAAAAAAAAAAAGAGTAAGTCCAAGTAGTTAGCTCTGATTATGAGCCATTCGGACCTTAACTCCAGCTCTGCCATGGACTGGTTCACTTTTATGAGACCTTTCATGTAAGGAGTTTTCATTGACCTCAGATTGTCTCACCTTCCTCTCCTGAGCTTATCAAAGAACAAAGTACCTACTCCACAGGGGTTAAGTTAGGTTCTAGTGAGTCAACAGTTGAGAAACACAAAAGGAGACCTTACTCATGTGATCTGACTTTTTGAACTTTCCCCATGACAAATCTTAGATTTCAAGTTCTGTAATTTTGGAGGTCTCTGAGATTTATGAGAAATCCATGCTATTCATTTACTTTCATTATCAATCAGAATGTGATGAAGCCTTCTCTACACAGAAGTGCCATTGTGGGTTCCCCTTTCCACATCCAGTACATTTACAAGGATACTGTATGTTGCCTGAATGTACACCCCTCTTGTTTATAACTGATTAAATTTCCCAATTATCCATGGGAAAATTTTCAATACTCATTTGGCTTGTTAATGTTTTGTTATAGTAGACCTCTGACCTTTAGGTGACATATATCCCAAGAGCATTATACACTCTTGAACATTACTGCACAATACAATCTCCTCATAACTTGCAATAGATTTCACCTACAGAACTGATTCAGAGTCTTAGGAAAGTAAATGTGTTCTTCACCACAAGCCATTTATAGATGTGGGTACTCCCTGCTGTCATAAACATCAGGACCAAATGCAACTTTGGGAGGAAAGGGGTTGTTTGTCTTAATGTTCTGATCACACAGTCCATTACTGAGAAAGGCCAAAACATAGACTTTATGTGAGGGACCTGGAAACAGGAACTGTAGCAGGAATGCTGTCTACTTGGTCCTCACAGCTTGCTCAGCCTGATTTTTATAGAAGTCAGGGCTACTTGCTCAGGGACAACACCATCCACTGTGGCCTGGACTCCCAGACATCAGTCATTAATCAAGAACAGCCTTGCCTACAGGCCAATCTTACGGAGGAGGCATTTTCTCATTAAAGTTTCCTTTTCCTAGATAATTCTAGCTTGCGTCAGGTTGACCAACATCACCACCACCACCACCACCACCACCACCACCACCACCACCACCATCTTCATCATCAACTAAAATAAACAGACCACCTGCTAAGTGATAAACTCTCTAAGTCAGCTGTGGACTGAAGTCTACATGCTAGAACTGCAAACATTTCTTGTCTTAGAATTTGCTTCTCTTTAAATAATGGAAACTAAGAAAGTGAAAGCAACATCTTTCTTCTCTTGGCTATTTCATATTTTATGTAGGTTTGATTTCTAATTTGGTGGTAAATAAAGTGAATGAGCTAAGAAAATTGGGTCCTTACCAATGTGACTCTGTAATACTGATGTCATTTCTGAGCATATCAATAGAAAAGAACTGGTTCTCTATTTGCTTCTTGGGTTGATTCTCCATGTGTCCCTGCCCTACTCTGTACTTCAGATGGACTTCCTGTTGTCTACATTATCACTAGTCCCACAGCATTTGGATAAAGAAAAACACTGGTAAGTCAGGGGAAGAAAAAAGAGAAACCAGGCATTCATTTCTGTCCTTTCCTCTATCCTTGTAGCAATCTGGCAGTGACAATCATTCCTTTGTGGCCATAACTTTTCCTAGGTGGCTCTTTTTCCATGCTCTAGTTTTCACTGGCTTATAATACTGTGTTTTATTCTTTCCTGCTGTTGCTAGTCCCTTGTTGCTTCCATGGTCTCCTGTTGGCTCCCATAACCATGCCTGCGCATCTTTAAGTCATGCCTTCATTTGAAATCTCTTCACTTCCGCCCTTTACAAAGTACCATCTGTTTCTTCTGGTCCCAGAATGACACAGAGCTAATCCAACCCGCAGAAACAGGCATTAAATCATCTCTATCCTTTCTCAACCATCTTGATCATTTTTCATAATAATCTTACAACATCTTTATAAAAGAATGCAAGAGGATGTAAAAGTTGTGTATAAGAGAAAAGCCCTATATGACTGACAGAAAGAAATAAGGATTGGGAAAAGAAAAGCCAATTGACAAAACAAAAAAGGAACTTATTAGTTCCTTTCTGCTCCTTGTCATGATTACATTTTATTTATGGACACCTCTGAAAACTTTGAAAACTTAAATCTAATCATGACACTCATATTAAAACCTTCAATGGCTATCTGGTATCTGTGGAGTAAATTTGAAACTTCCAGTATGGTATGTGATTCCTTCTTGTTAGCTTTTCTTGGCCTCTTCCTGCTGGCCTGTGGATGAATCCTCTTGGTTTCTTAATTACACCACTTTGCATATTTAGCTCAGAGTCTCTCTTCAGAGCCTCTCATCCTTTGTTTCCTATTCTATTTAATACCTACATTACGAACCCAAATCTTAACAGTCAAAATGGGCTTAAAAATCATCTATCTTGGCATTTAATTTCTTGAGTTCTTTGTAGATTTTGGATATTAGCCCTCTGTCAGATGTGGGGTTGGTGAAGATTTTCTCCCAGTCTGTAGGCTGCCATTTTGTTCGAATGACAGTGTCTTTTGCCTTACAGAAGCTTTTCAGTTTCATGAGGTCCCATTTATTGATTGTTGATCTCAGGTCCTGAGCTGTTGGTGTTCTGTTCAGGAAGTTGTCAACTGTGCCAATGAGTTCGAGGGTTTTTCCCACTTTCTCTTCTAGTAGATTTAGTGTGACCGGCCTGATGTTAAGGTCTTTGATCCACTTGGACTTAAGTTTTGTACAAGGTGATAAGTATGGGTCTAATTTCATTCTTTTACAAGTGGACATCCAGTTGGACCAGCACCATTTGTTGAAGATGCTGTCCTTCCATTGTGCCGTTTTGGCTTCTTTGTCAAAAATTAGGTGGCCATAAGTGTGGGGGTCTATTTCTGGATCTTCAATTCGATTCCATTGATCTACTGGTCTGTTTCTATACCAATACCATGCTGTTTTTACAACTATTGCTCTGTAGTACAGCTTGAAATCTGGGATGGTGATACCTCCAGATATTTTTTATTGTACAGGATTGATTTAGCTATTCTGGGCTTTTTGTTGTTCCATATGAAATTGAGAATAGTTCTTCCCAAGTCTATAAAAAATTGTGTTGGTATTTTGATAGGAATTTCATTAAAACTATATATATTGCTTTTGGTAGGATGACCATTTTTATTATGTTGATCCTACCTATCCATGAGCATGGGAGTTCTTTCCATCTTCTAAAGGCCTCTTTCATTTCTTTCTTCATGGGCTTGAAGTTTTTGTTGTACAGGTCCTTTACTTGCTTGGTTAGAGTTATCCCCAGGTATTTTATGTTGTTTGTGGCTATTGTGAAGGGGTTGTTTCCCTTATTTCTTTCTCAGCCCATTTGTTTGTTGTATAAAGAAGGGCTTCTGATTTTTTTGAATTAATTTTCTATCCAGCCACTTTGCTGAAGGTGTTTATCAGCTGTAAGAGTTCTCTGGTGGAATTTTTGGGGTCGCTTATGTATACTATCATATCGTCTGCAAATAGGGATAATTTGAGTTCTTTGTTTCCAATTTGTATCCCCTTCATCTCCTTTAGTTGTCTTATTGCCCTAGCAAGAACTTCAAGTACTATATTGAAGAGATATGGTGAAAGTGGACATCCTTGTCTTGTCCCTGAGTTTAGAGGAAATGCTTCAAGTTTCTCTCCATTTAATTTGATGTTGGCTACTGGCCTTCTGTATATTGCATTTATTATTTCTAGGTAAAGACCTTGTATGCCCGTTCTCTCCAGAACTTTTAGAATGAGGGGGTGTTGGATTTTGTCAAATGCTTTTTCTGCATCTAGCAAGATTATCATGTGTTTTTTTTTCTTTCATATTGTTTATATGGTGAATTACGCTGATAGACTTTCCTATGTTGAACCATCCCTGCATTCCTGGGATGCCAAGAAACCAAATAATCCAATCGAAAAATGGGGGAGGGAGCTAAATAGAGAATTCACAAAGGGGGAATCCCTAATGGCTGAGAGACACTTGAAGAAATGCTCAGCATCCTTAATCATCAGAGAAATGCAACTCAAGATGACTCTGAGATTCCATCTCACACCTGTCAGAATGGCTAAGATCAAAAGCTCAAATGACAGCACATGCTGGCGAGGGTGTGGAGAAAGGGGAACCCTACTCCATTGCTGGTGGGAGTGCAAGCTTGTGCAACCACTATGGAGGTCAGTCTGGCGATATCTTAGAAAACTTGGAATAGCTTTGCCTCAGGACCCAGCCATACCACTTCTGGGTATACACTCAAATGCCTCTTCACGGAATCATAAGGAAGTTTCCTCATCTATGTTCATAGCAGCCTTATTTGTAATAGCTAGAAACTGGAAACAACCCAGATGTCCCTCAACCGAAGAATGGGTTAAAAAACTGTGGTTCATCTACACAATGGAATATTATTCAGCTATCAGGAACAATGAAATTATGCAATTTGCAGCCAAATTGATGGAACTAGAAAAGCTCATCCTGAGTGAGCTAACACAGACTCAGAAGGATGCATATGGCATCTATTCACTTATACTAGGATTTTAGCTATATAGTAGGGGATATCGATACTACAACTAACACACCAAAGGGAACATGGACATAGACTTTTTATTTTTTTCTATTTTTTATCCTTTGTTATCTGTTTGTCTGCTTATTTGTTTATTTTTTAGTTCTCTATCCCAGGCAATGAGACACTTTTCACTGGTGGTACTGCCTCATAGACCCCCCCAGTGAATGAGGAGGCTCTTGGTCCTCATACGACCTCTGAACTGAGATGAGGGACTGTTATATAGGGACACCCCACCACAGAGAAATGAGATGGAAGGGTTAGGGTGTAAAGAAAAAAAATGAAATGTTAAGTTTCGGCCTTTTGCTATTAATTGTCATAAACTGTTTAGGATAATTAAGAAATGCAAGCTAATAGTCATGGAAGCCGGTCATTGTGTTAGGTACTATGACAGTCTATTATAGTTATTTTCTAAGCTAATCAGAAATAAAGCTGCTAAGAGACAAGCAACATCTGCTTATTCTAATATAAGAGATAGATAGGGCTTCTTCAAAAACCTCAAAAGATCTGCAGAATATGACATTCAAAGATGTTTTCTTAACTTTAGATTTTTTATATCGAGACATATCAACTCCTGACAGCACCCCCTATTTTACTCCAAGTAGAAGATGAGCATCGAAGAATTTCCAGTGGGAGATGATTGAATAGTCGCAAGCCTCCCTTGGCAGGAAAAAACCCTTGCTCCAACTGTAGACAGAATGCTGTCCAAAAAGGACAAAACTTGGAAGCAGGTAAGTTGACAGCCTGGTTCTGCCAAGACAGCGTAGGCAAGTCCTTCATAACCCCTGCTCTACAATCAATGTCTGCCAGAGAAATGGGGCCAACCAACTGAAGATCGATGCTGTAATAAATGGAGAGAAAATGGGAACTGTCCAGGCAGCCACTGGTATGTCATTCCTTAGTTTTGGAAGCTGCAGGCCCTGTACTTCCTATGAAATCAGATATATTTATCCCTCTCAGGTCTCTGAGGTGGTTGAAGAATAGATAGATTCTCATAATTAAATTTTGAGTTGTTTAGGAGTCAAGAGAGTGCTATAGATCTAGGATGATGCTTTTAAAATTTTGTTGCAAGTTAGTATGAATGTTGAGTTAGATATAGAACTTTAAACTTATGGAGATGTTTAGATAGTAGAAAGTTAAAGTCAGGTACCAAATACATATGGACTGGACATTGGGAATGTACGCTAAGCCATATAACCCTCATAACTGTGGCCTAATTACCTCTGTTGTTTTGTATTGTATCTATTATTATAAGAGAAAGAACCATTTGTTGGACTGAAAAGGGGAACTGTTGAGGGAAATAAGATATACCTTAAACTTAAAAAAAAAGAAAAGAAAAAGGGAAGAGAATGGGGAGTTGAAGGTGGGAGGGTGGGACTGGAGGGGGGAGTAGGGAAGGGAATGCGATTGAGATGTAACTTGAAGAAATAAAAAATAAATTATATAAAAAAATCATCTATCTTGAATAGGCAGTGGTGGCACATGCCTTTAATCCCAGCACTTGGAAGTCAGAGGCAGGTAGATCTCTGAGTTTAAGGCCAGCCTGGTCTCCAAAGCAGTTCCAGGACAGCCAGGGCTACACAGAGTAACTCTGTCTTGAAAAACAACAACAAAAATCATCTCTCTTAGTTCCAGCAAATAGATGTTTGTCAAATGCTGCTTGTGACAGAGCCTTGCTTCTCACTTCTGTAAAAAAACTACTTCTTGTAAGTTTTCAGGTTTCACAGTCTAAATGGTTTGGCATCCACTATGTTGGCAATGTATCAGTTAGGTTAGGATCCAGAAAGCATACATCACTGAGAGCACTGAAAAATTAAAAATTACAGATTAACTCACACTTCCTTTGATTCTTTTTTTTTTTAACTGTGGATTTATTTCTTTTAGAAGTACATTCTCTTTTTATGGGAGTAACTCCAAGAATGTTGAAATACAGATACAGAAATTGCCCACATTTTTTCCATAAAAGAGCTACCACTTAGCGGTCTTGAGAAAAAAAGTAGGAATAATTAAAATTCAGAGGGAGTTCACTACCAAATTACAAATTTGGCAGTTTTAATTTGGAATTAAAACATCCAGATAGTATTCATTTAAAATGTTTTATATTGGAACACCAGATGTCAACCCCTGGGAACACTCTTAGCAATTAAAATATATAGATACATAAAGTATATATATATATATATATATATATATATATATATATATATATATACACATATATATCTAAATTCAGCGTTATGTGGCATTGTTGCTTTTATGTCACCAGCCAGAGGAAAATTTGTGATTGTAGTATGAGAAGACTTGATAGCAAACTCCTCTTGTGCCAACCCTCTGTCAAGGAAAAAAGAATTATCTCAAGATGTCAAAGCAGATGGTTATCTCTAACTAGAAAAATCTAAAGGAGGAAGAGTCTGAGGTTTCATTTGCCGACTCATATTAGGAACCACAAATAGCAACTGCCAAATGTAAGGAAGGAAAACTTTCTATACAATCTCTTAAATGTTCTGTTGTACAGGTGGTCAAGGGAAACTGGTAATGTTTTGACAAAGGATATCTGTTTTAGACTCTGGCCAGGGTGAAACCAAATACTATTGCTCTACTAAGTGTGTAAGAGTATTGCAACAAGATAACTCCTAATGATTTTCTGCTATGGATCAGTGCCTTGCTCAGCCATCATCAAAGAAGCTTCCTCCTGCAACAGACAGTAACAAATACAGAGAGACCCACAGCCAGACAATATGCAAAGAGTGAGAGACCTCCGAATGCTCAGCCCTAAAAGGGATGTCTCCATTAAATTCCCCTCCTCCCCTTTAGAGCTCAGGGAACCCAATGGAAGAGGAGACAGAGTGGAAGAGATAGAGTATAAGAGACAGAAGGGGGACACTAAGAAAACAAGACCCTCTACATCATCCTGATTGAGGTTTATATGAATTCACTGAGAATGAGACAACATGCACAGGACCTGCACAGATTTGCAATAGGTTTCTGCATATATATATATAATGACTTCCAGTTTAATACTTTTATGGGATTCCTGAGGGTACAAACCAGTGGGTCTCTGATTCTTTTGCCTTCCCTTGGGCTCTTTTCCTTTTGTTTGTTTGTATTGCTCAACTCTGTTGTGTGGTTTTTGTTTTATCTTATTTAACTATTTTATCATTATCCCTAAGAAGCCTGTTTGTTTTCTAATGAGAGACAGAAAAGGAGTAGATCTGGATAGGAGGGAAGGAGGGGAGAGGAACTGGGAAAAGTAGAGGGGAGGGAAACCATAATTAGGATATATTATGTGAGAAAAAAAAATCTATTTTTTCAAGGGAATATAGGCACAATATAGGAATGATAAAGAAAAAGGAGTAGATTATTGAATCTACTCTTATATCTTTGTATATTGATGCAAAATTACAGTTATATTTGGCTACATTGGTATAGAACTTTGTATATTGATACAAAATTAAGGTTAACTATTTTTAAGGTATTACAACTATGTAATTCTTAAGAATGCAACAGTGAAGTTCTACGCCTTTTAAAAAAATATTTATTTATTGCTTCACGTTACATCTCCATCACAGTGCCCTCTTCCCACCCCTCCGAGTCCCACCCTCCCACCCTCTACCCCCTATCCCTTCCATCCTCTGGAGTGGAGTGTCCCTACATAACAGTCCCCTGCTCCAGTTCAGCAGTCATATGAGGGCCAAGAGCCTCATCATGCACTGGGGGCATACAAGGCAGCACCACTAGGGCAAACTGTCTCATTGACAGGAAAAAAAAAATCTATGTTCATGTTCCCTTCGGTGCATTGGTTGTAGTATAGTTATCCTGTACTATATGGCTAAAATCTGATTTTAAGTGAATAGATGCCATGTGCATCCTTCTGAGTCTGGGTGAGCTCACTAGACCTTTTGATGGCAACTGTCACAAACTGTTTAAGATTATTAAGAAATACAAACTAATAGTCATTCAAACTTGTCATTTTGTTATTCACTAGTTTAGTGTATCACAGATGTTTTCTAAGTTAATCAGAAATCAAATTGCTAAGAAACAAGCAACATTTGCTTATTCAAATATACAATAAAATAGATGGTCTTCAAAAACCTCAAGAGATCTGTAGAATGTCGTACTTAAAGATGTTTTCTTTTTTTAAATAATTTATTTTTTATTTCTTCAAGTTATATCTCAATCACAATCCCCTCCCTACTTCCCTCTCCAGTCTCACCCTTCTACCCTCCTCCACCTCAACCCCCCATCCTCTTCCCTTTTTTTTTTTTTAGTTCAAGTTATTTCTTTTCCCCCCGAACAGCTCTCCCTTTCAGTCTAACAAATGGTTCTTTTTCTTATAAATATAAATACAATACAAAACAACGGAAATAAATAGGCCACAATTATGGGAGTTATATGGCTTAGCATACATTCCCAATGTCCAGTCCATATGTATTTGGCACCTGACTTTAACATTCTACTATCTAACCATTTCCATGAGTTTAAAGTTCTATATCTAACTCAGCTTTCATACTAACTTGCATCACAATTTTAAAAATCTCTTCTTAGATCCAGAACACCCTCTTGATTCCTAAACATCTCAAAATTTAACTATGAGACTTTAGTTATCTATTCTTCAACCACCTCAGAGAACTGAGAGGGATAAATATATCTGATTATATAGGAAGTGCAGGGCCTGCAGCTTCCAAAATTAAGAAATGACATACCAGTGGCTGTCTGGAGAGTTCCCATTTTCTCTCTGTACATTACAGCATCAATCTTCAGCCATTTGGCCCCGTTTCTCTGACAGACATTGATTGTAGATCAGGAATTATGAAGGACTTACCTACCCTGTCTTCCCTGTCTTGACAGAGCTAGGCTGTCGACTTACCTGCTTCCTAGTTTTGTCCTTTTTGGACAGCAGTCTGTCTACTAAAGATGTTTTCTTAACTTAAGATTTTTTTTGATATCAAGACATGTCAGCCCTTGACAGCACCCCCCTTTTACTGCAGGTAGATGCTGAGCATTGAAGAATCTCCACTTGGAGATGGTTGCATTAGTGGCAAGCTAGGCACTGGGCAAGAAAAATCCCTTGCTTCAACTGTAGACAGAATGCAGTCAGAAAAGGATAAAATTTGGAAACAGGTAAGTCAACAGCCTAGCTCTGCCAAGACAAGGTGGGCAACTCCTTCATAATTCCTGCTTTCCAATTAATGTCTGTCAGACAGACTGGGCCAAAAATGCTAAAAATAGATGTTCCAACTTTTTAGAGAAAAATTGGGGATTGTCTAGGCAGCCAATTGTCTGTCATTTCTTAGTTTTGGAAATTGCTGGCTCTGCACTTCCTGTATATTCAGATATATGTATCCTTCTCAGGTCTCTGAGATGGTTGAAAACTAGTTAGTTATAGTCTCACAGTTAAGTTTTAAGTTATTTAGGAATTAAAAGGATGTTATAGATCTAAGAAGATGTTTTTAAGTTGATAATGTAAATTAGGTATAGAACTTTAAACTCATCGAGTTGGATAGATAATAGAATATTCTTATTAGTTGCCAAATACATATGGACTGGACATTGGGAATGTATGTTATACCTTATAATTTTCATAATTGTCACCTAATTGCTCTTATTGTTTTGTATTGTATTTATTGTTATAAAAAGTAATAATGTGAAAAATAAGTAGGAAAAAAACTATCTGCTCTGATGATAAAGACGAAAGAGAAACTTGAATGAATGAGGAAAAAAGTGAAGAACTATCTTAGTGAAGTAAGCAGGAAGAAAAGGTATTTGTTCACACACAAATAGATAATATGACTGCTTGGTACTTCTGGCTTGGGCAAGATACCATGAGTCTAACTTGGGTGGCATCCTGAGTGAAGGTGGAATCCCAGGGACACCTCTGTCTTGAATTTTATTGTACTCAGCCTATGTTAGTTAGGGTTTGCTTAGTGCAGAAGCCACTCTAGGTATTTCAAATACAAAGAGATCTGATACAGGAGGTTAGAGATTGAACAGCCCATGGAAGGTGAGCCTCCTTTGAGGGGATATTAACAAAGTGCTCAGGTTTTAGGAGTGTCCCACTCCAAGTGTAGCTCCAAGGGAGAGATTCCCATGATGTGTTCTGGACTATGGTTACAGTTGAAAAATTATAGCACTGCAAGGGTGATCCTTAGGGTGATATTCCCTTCTGGCAATGCCCTTATGCCTATAAATGTTGGTAAAATAAAAACTTCTTTCAAAACTCAAAAAAAATCTATTTTCAACAATGGGGAAAATCTGTTTTCAATGAAGGGAAAATGATTCTGTTTTGCTTTATTTTATTCTGCCTAAGAATTTCAAAACTAGCTTAGGTAATTGTATTAAACAGGAATCAGCCAAGATAACAAGAGCCACTTGTGCATTTGAAGCATTTAAGCTTTCATTCAGGGAATTGCAAGTTTATAGGAAGCTGAGCAGGCTAGAGAGAAATGATCCAAGAAAAACCAGCACTGATGTAGTTTCCAAAACCATGTTTCTGCAGGTGTCCAGTCTAAGGTTGTGTGAATCTTGGGGAAGCCAAACCAGCTTCTGTACCACCTCAGCATTTAGCACAGAAGAAGGTTGTCCCAAGGATGTTCTGCCACTGTTTGAGATGCCTGCACAGCACAGGACCTGCCACCCTAGGTCTAAGGTCCCTTAGAACTGCCTCTACAGAATAGTGGTTTCTCCCCTCTCCTATCTTTCAGCTTTTTCACTGAGTGCTCCATATTGGCAGTTGTAACTCAAATCCAAGTAGGAAAAAGGATTCTAGGGATGCTGTTCATAGCCTCATCTCTGTAATTTGTAGGCAGCTATATAAGGGACAGTAATGTAAAAAATAATTTATATCATTTTATTGGTAAAAAGAACATATTTAGTACCACATTTCAAGTGGCATTAGAAACTCTTTAAAATATTTTCATTACTTTTTATGGGCAAGAAGAAAAAATACGTAAAGAAAAGGGAATAGTCTTTGGAATTGATGGACTCCTGTTTAAATCTCAGAGCTACCATTTTTATCTGGGTAACCTTCAGTCAGACATTCTGCAGTTTGAAGTCTGTTTTTCATCCATCAACATGTGACTAATGATGTCTACTTTTGGTTATTGGTTATAAAAGTAAATGAAATCATTTATGAAAAGTGCCTATTTAACATTATAGTACCTGGCATAATAACTATCAGTTGGTAAATGTTAGCTCTGCATGAAATGTAAGCTGAGGACCAACATTATGGGTTTGATAGCAAAATGTCTGTTGTAATGCCTTGACAAAATTACATTGTTGTTGTTACAATTGTAATGACTGAACTTTTCCCTTGTAACACATCACTTACAACTTTCAGTACCAATAAACTTTCCTCTCTTAATCTGTTTCTTTTACAATTTTCTCTTCCAGAAATAGCAGCACAAAGAAGGCAGTGTAGCTTGGAAGTTGCCAATAGTTGTCCACTGTTCCCTGAACAATTAAGTTGCTTTCTCCAAACTTCAACATTCTTATGTGTAAAATAATGAACTGGACATATGGGTCAGGAGGAAGATGGATAGATTGTGATCAATTTGTTTTTATTCCCTTATTCCCAACATTTTTTTTCCTTTTTAAGGCATAGTGTTTGGCTCCATGGGGGTGACTAAAAAAGATGTACATCAAAACAAAACAAGAAAAAACAAAACAAAAAAACATGAACTTTGACATTCAGTACAATATAATCCAGCAAAGTAAAGGATAGTAATGGGAGACACATCAAGTAGAGCAGAATTAGAGTGTCTGGGCTAAAAAAATAAGGTTGTATTGATAAATCTAGTAGGCATATCAAAAACTCCATGGAGAAGAAAGGAAGAGATATCTGTAAAAAAATAACTCAGGTGTTATCTAATGGTGTCACTTCCTGTAGAGAAGGAAACACGTGCAGTGTATAAGCATCTGGCTCTAACTTCATCATTGTCATCTTAGAGCTAAGAATTTAGCACATGTTTTCCGAGCACTTGTCCTGGACTCATTCCCACATTGGACATGAATATAGAGACAAGCTACTTTATCCAACCTCAAGGATTTTCCACATTAACTGCGTGAGTGTAAATTTTACCTAATTGGTATATTTTAGTTATCAAGAGGAATGATTATAGTCCCCGATTTGTCATTATATTAAGGTTTAACCTTTTAGGTTTTTTATTTCCCATGAAGTTTTGACTTAATAATATTCATTTCACACTCTTGTAGATATTTGACTTCATGAAGAATGTGCATGGTGTTGTCTTTTCTAATTTCCCACCAAATTAAATTTAGAGTGTAATTTGTGTGCTGGATACATTTGATGGAGTGATGTTATGCATTCTAAATATTAATTAACCTGCTCCCAGAAGCCTGCTTGCTATACATCAAGTAATGCTGTGTTACTTTGCTTGTTAACCGTTGTCTCTGATAGGTTGAATAAATGCTGAGGCCTGAGATTGGGCAAAGACAGAGGTAGGCAGGAATAAGGTTGGTGGGCTTCTGAAGCAGAGAGGATCTTGGATAGAAGAAGAAACCAGGAGCAGAGAGGAGACACACGCCTTGTGCTTGAGAAAAGAACCTCATTTTATATGACCTGGAACATTGGCATAGTGTGGAGATAAGCAGCCCAGGGGACGTATGTGTATATTAGATCATATTTGAGGAATAGAATTATAAGCTGGTTTAGATGGGCTAAAATTGCACAATCTAGGCCAAGGCTTGTTAAAATCCATCAGGTGTCTTTGTGTTTATTTATAATGGTGGGTAAAGGATTAACACTGCCAACCAATTGAATATGATCTAAATACTGGTTAGTAATTTTTATTTCTACATACATTGCTCATCATCAGTAAAATGTTAATTAAGGAAGCAATTTAGAAAGCAGGGCTATTCTCAATTTAAAAGTTATTTTAACTGTGAAAACTGATGACCTAAATATATGATTGAAATTAAGTTACACTAAGAAAAATAGGTAAGTTGGGTATTGTTCAAGTAGTGCCAAAATGAGTGAGAGAAGTTACTACTAGAGTCATGTTTCAGAATGTGTATTCAAAAACAAAACCAGCCAAGCCTAAAAGAGGGCTAGAGAGATGGCTTGGAGGTTAAGAGCACTTGCTACTCTTGGACAGGACCTAGGTTCTGTTCCCAGCACCCACAATGTTACTTACAGAAATCTAGTGCCCCTTCTGGTCTCCATAGGCTCCAGTCATGGACAGAGTACACATACTTGCACACAAAACACTAGTACACATAAATATAACTAAATGAAAGCAAAACCCCAAAATAGTCAAGCTGTGGTTTTACCATAGCACTGGTAATTGTGGGTGTTGTTATTTACTTTTCCACAGGGACAAATGAATTCTATCTTTTGACAAGTCTTCCTTTTAAAGATTTGTGTCTGCCCAAATGCTAACGGATTGGTTGTCATTGTTACAGGGGAGAACTGGTTTCAGGTTTAAGTTAAGGTTACTCATTGACTTTACATACTCCACCAAGAAGTTGAGTTGGGTGTTTCAAATCCCATTACAAAACTTGACTTTATTAATTGTGTGCCATCCTGAAGGATTTTACTAATTTGTGCAAGGCTTGTTGGTGCTGTTTTATTTCTGAATGCACATATCTGTGACCACTGCAGATTATCTACAGTCTCCTTGTGAATTGCTCAAGACTTGCTTTATAATTAGCACGGGAGTTTTCAATTTGGGTGCCTGGTATTAAAATGGGTTTTCCTTACTACATTAGTCTACCCTAGTAATGGATTATCATAGCATGTACCATCAACTATTCCACTTCCATTATCTCCAAATTACACTGTAACTTTCTCCTATTGAGACACAGAGATTTGTTACAGAGTAAAGGAAATTTTGGAACTAGAAAGCACAAACCCCTTCGATAACACCAAAATGGTCTTTTCTAGCTTGATCATTTGATAGAAGTAGAAAGTGAGGCTAACCACTGTTCCAGAACAGTGGGATAATATTGTTTTCTTCTTTCCAATACTTCTCGGTCTACCCATTATTTTTCAAGATAAATTCCCAACATCAGGACTCATCCCATTAATTGAGTCTCCTTTGTTTCCATAGCAATCCTCCTCCGAGTCTTTTGTGTCCCTCCCACCCTTAAAATGCACATCTTTCCATCTCACCCCATGGTGCCTGACACAGAGTGTCCTTAAAACTTAGCCTTAGTGAAATACTTATCTGTTTCTGATAATCTTGCTTTAATTCCCTCATCTGAATTGTTCTTTTTTCTTACCTAGATTGAAGCCTCCATTCAGATGACAACTCCCTTGGCAGCATTCTCAGTGCCCAGCTACATAAACAATTGGAATGTGCAAGAATTAAACCAGAGGTACTTCCAAAATATCTACCAAATTAACCTGCAGTGAGATGTATTCTACTAGACTTTACATCAGGCTGGCTAAAGGACTCCACATACCGCTATGGTATGTTTGTTGCTCTTGATTGCAATGTCTGTGTACTGATTTGTCTTTGGCATCTCCAGCTACAGTCTCTGGCATAGTCCCTGGAACAGAGCAGAAGCTCAGAGCTGTCTTTTGCTGAAAGTGGTAAAGGTACTTTGCCAAGTCCTCTGTGGCATT
Source organism: Lophiomys imhausi (assembly GCA_907164525.1). Classification (NCBI taxonomy): domain Eukaryota; kingdom Metazoa; phylum Chordata; class Mammalia; order Rodentia; family Muridae; genus Lophiomys; species Lophiomys imhausi. Next base: position 18,767 of record CAJQZJ010032535.1, read on the forward strand.
GACTCATTTAGTTTTCTTTGTGACCTGGTGATCAAGAGTTCTCATGAGCTCCATTGTGTAGGTGGCAGGAAGTTTATTCCATTTTCAAGATCATTTAGTATTCAAACTGCCAATAGTATGACCCGAAAGGCCTATCCCTTCCACCACGAAATGTAACCTTGCATAGATTCTTAGAAATATTTGTCAGAGGAGTTACCATCTAACTGATAACCACCATGAAGTCAGTGGAAAAGTTAGTGCCCTGAATCTGCATTGCCAGTGTAGACCTCTTCCTTCGGCTCTGATCCGTGTTATGCTTTGAGAGTCAGAGGAACTGTGTGAACAGTACATTAGGCTTGTTGATCTGTATTTTGGCTAAATCTCTCTAAGAACAGATCATGCAGCTTTAGGAAAGAACATTTACATATCTGGGCCTCAGTTTGTATATGTCTGAAGAGGTTAGATTGATGAAACTATTTCATAATTCTTCATTATGACAATTTGCTTACAGAGCATAGCTAAAACATGTGGTTTTCTTTTTTTTAATGTGTATGGGTGCATGTGTAATCCAGAGGGTGATGCTAAGTGTCCTCCATCACTTTCTACCTTATGTTTCCAGATGGGGGCATACTGACTGGCTAGACTCGCAGAACAGTGGGCTCCAGGGTGCTGGCTATTTCCTGTCATGTCACACCAATCTCTGGGTACAGATGTGTTCTGCTTGGCCTAGGTTTTTATGTGCATGTTGGGGTCTTAATTCACATCCTCATACTTGTATGATAAGCATACTTTATTAACTGAGTCCCCTGCCACGAAATGGCTATTTTAGATGATTTTCTACAATTAAATAATTAAAAATTAGATTATATACTTGTCTTATTGCCTTAAAATGATAGTTACTTAGCATGCAAGGTAACAGAGATCTTCCTCACAAATACTTGTGTCCTCTTCAGTTCCTAATGAACAGTGCCCTCTTCTGTGAAATCAAAATAAGAGATGATGTGTATGCAGTGAATGGAATTATGTCTTCCTAAAGCCCGTATGTTAAGTCTTAGCATCCAATGCTGTAGTAATGTATCATCTGGGATTGGGCCTTCTATAGGGCAAACCAAGTTAAAGTGAAATCTTTAGCATAGGCCCTTATCCAGTACTTCAGGTGTCCTCATGAAAATGTTCGGATGCAGAGAAAGATACAGGAAGAAGATAGCATGTAAGGCACACAGAGATGATTGACTGTCAAGCCAAGGAAAGAAGCCTGGGGGAGATATCTCCTACCCCAGAGGGAAGGAGGGACCAACTCTACTGATACTTTGAGTTTGGACTTCTAACGTCCAAGATTGTAAAATGACAAAATGCTGTGTTTACATCACCCTGTGTGGCAATTAGCTATGCTATCCTTAGGAAGATGATATGGTATATAAAGCTTGACCGTGAGAGGTTAGCACTCCATAACTCCTGGCATATGAATTATGTAAGAATTCTTGCTGGTAAAAAAAAAAATCATGATTTATATTTTGATATGTGTAACAGAAAATTTTTATTTAAAACACTTATATTTATTAGTACTTAACAAGCACCTATAAAACACCTATATCCTATAACCTAATGCCTATAAACACTTAATATCTAAGAACACCTAACAACCCTATTTTAATTTTCTTTCTTTTTTTATAATTTATTTTTTATTTCTTCAAGTTACATCTCAATCACAATCCCCTCCTACTCCTCCCTCCTGTCCCACCCTTCTACCCTCTTCCCCCTCAACCCCCCCATTCTCTTCCCTTATTTTTTTTTTTAGTTTAAGGTATATCTTTTCCCCCCCAACAGCTCCCCCTTTTGGTCCAACAAATGGTTCTTTCTCTTATAACAATAAATACAACACAAAACAACAGAAATAAACAGGCCACAATTATGAGAGTTATATGGCTTAGCATACATTCCCAATGTCCAGTCCATATGTATTTGGCACCTGACTTTAACATTCTACTATCTGACCATCTCCATGAGTTTAAAGTTCTATATATTTTAATTTTCTTAAAAGGATATTAATTATCCTTAGCATAGGTCTATGCAGGATGACTTGATCTTAGCAGTCTGGCAGTCACAGCAGGCCGTCCTTTTCAAGCTTAGCATCTGTTGGGCCTAACTTTGCCTGTCTCTATACATACCTTGCTGTACTCTTCTCCAGTGTGCGTTATCATTTCCATTGAACCACGTGGAATTCTCTGGTTACACAGTGCGTATAGTCTCACAGTTCTTCCTGGGACGTCATGGGCCCATGAGCTCTCTTGTATTTAGTAGTCCTTGTAGCTTCTTGAGGCAATTGATATCATCTACAGCAGTTTGTAAGATTTCTTGGTCATACCCCTTCAATGAGGCATGCCTGTGTCTGTAATTGAGCTGTACTCTCAATTTGGCTCCACCCATCTCGGAATGTCCAAGCAAGGCCAAGCTCCAACCTTATATGCTGCCAAGTGCCAGACTGATCTGCATGCATAAGGAGAACTCTCACCACAGATATGAGTCATATTCTTTCTTTTCTTATACATCATAACAAAGATGAGCTATATACAGTCTAATAATTTTTATAACAATTTTAGAAGTTGAAGAGGAATAATGTTTTTATAGATGGAAAACAGAGGCAAAAGAGGGAATGAAAAGCCTTTTATTAACCTTTTCAGGCTATTGATTTGACTAGGGTCTTTTTCCTAGATTAGCTTCAGAATTCAACTTCATCCAGTTAGTGGTAGATATTGTACTTTGGATACAGGTAGAATATGAAATAATGTGGGCCAGCCCTCAAATCTATTATATTTTATTGGAGAGAGAGAGGGAGAGAGAGAGAGAGAGAGAGAGAGAGACCAGTATGATATCACTATTGGTTACACAGCCTACTTTGATATCCCTTTCTCCTCAGTATGAAGACTCTCAGTTTGATTTGTGTTCCAATTTGGCTAGATCTGAAGGATACATTTTGGTTAACCTTGGTGATCTTGTTCCTGTTTATAAAAATTGGTCAAAAAATAAACATATATTCTAGTTTTAGACAGTGAAAAAAAGGAAGGAAAGAAAGAAAGACTAAGGTTGTACCCTACAGTTGTCTCTGCCCAGATTTACATTCCCATCCCATATGACATGATGGAAGTTATCTTGCTGTTAATAAGGAGAAACATCACAGACATAAAGAGAATGGCAGTGTGAAAAGTCTGCACCTGCCTATGACGAGATGCCTATAACTGTCTGAAGTTCTCAATATATGAGATAATTAAATGTCTTTGTTTTCACCCAGTCACTCTCAGATACTCTGATTTGTGTCAACCAGAGCATCCCAACTCACACAAGCAGTGGAATTATTAAAAGGACAGGGAGTTAACCATGGCTTGTAAGGTAAACATAGGTGACTGGAGGAACTGTCTCTATCTTGACTCGGGAATGGAAAGGACATTTCCTTTTATCCCTGTATAACTTGGATAAGGGTTGGGAAGTATCTTCAGGAAATCAGGATACTATACATAAGAATGTCATGGCTGAGGTTCTTGGTATTAAACTATGAGTAAACCAGTTTGTTGGTGCTGGGAGTTAAGTTCAGGAGGAGAAACATTAGAAGAGAAGCTGAATCTGTCTCTCTGGAGTTTAGACTGGGCTTTATTTAATTTGCTAAGAACTGAGCTTTTATTCTGATGATGATGATGATGATGATGATGATGATGATGATGATGAGAGTACTTAGTTTTAAGTTGGAGAGGAATTGTGTTTGTAATGATCATGCTTACAGTTTGGAAAGACCAATTCCTCTAAGCACTGAAGATGATGATATGATACGTGTGTGTATTTACGTCTTTGTGGTCCAAGAGAACGAAAGACAAATTAGGGTTAGGTCCCAGAATGCCTTGAGTGCCAAGTGTAAAATGTTGGGAAATCACTAAAGGATTTTGACAAGGAGAAGCACAATCAAAGTCTGTTTTTCAAAGAGATATAACATCATTTAAAAAATAATTGGCTTTGAATAGAGCTTTGGCAGTATTAAAGATGTCAGCAAACAGCATTAGACCAGCAGGCTTCAGATCTTCACATGTATATGAATCACCTAGAGATCTGTTAGAAACAGAGTTTGAATCAGCAAATTTGGGGTGAGGTCTAATCTTTCAGAAACCTTCCCAGTGATTTGAAGGCTGCTTATCCTCAGGCCAATGTCTCAATGACAAGAAATCACCCAGGGACTTACACTCACACATACACACACCCACACCTTCCCTTCTAACTCCAACCCCAAAGCAACGAACAAACAAAACAAAACAACAACAAAAACTAAGCTTAAAAAATTAGCAACAATTTTCTGTTCCAAAAAGTTCAAAAAAGTTCAAAAAGCATTTCAACCTTTCAAATACTCAGAAGGGAGACTGCCTCCTTGATCCTTCCATTCCTCACACACAGGGCACTTGATGTATGCTCTCTAAATGAGGCATTGTTCATTGCAGTTCATTCTTGGAACAATTGCTCCAGCTCGGGCACCAAGTCACCACCAGGCTCACAGTTCTCTATTGGCTTCTGCAAGAGACTCATGCTAATCTCTGCTAAATCTACCTACAGTGCTTTGCCGTTAGTTTTCAATACCTTCCTTCAATGAGGGAGATTTTACAGCATTTGCAGAATTCTGGCAACTTTAGTATTTTTTTTTTTACACTCTGTATCATTTCATTATTTTTTTATTGAATTTTACAAAACAGCCACTCTCTTATAAAAGAGTTAATCAAGTGTGTGTTTCCTACACTACACATTTATATAAATATATATTCTGTCCAAATTGCATACATTTCAGTTTTCAAGGAGAAAGAGATTCTATTTGTTGGATTTATATGTCTGGATAGACCATTTTCGACTATTTTATACTAACTTCTGAAGGGGCTGATAGATTAATATAAGTTAGATTTAGTGAATATATAG
>CAJQZJ010032535.1:43689-56474 GCA_907164525.1 Lophiomys imhausi
TCAATAGGTTTAGTGGATAGGTTAAAGGGGTTGTAGGAATTTATAGGTTTAATAGATAAGAAATTGTTGGTGTTTGTTATAAGTGAATTTAGTAATAAATAAATAAGAGTTAAATAAATAATAACTTAAAAGTTCGGTTTCAGGTGGCGCCCAACGTGGTAAGGCATTATGGGTAATTTTGTTTTCAAAACTATAGAGAAAACTGCAGATTTTGAAACTATGATGCCAGTTGTTGACAATATGGCAATGTTTACTGCTGACCTCTACACTGTTTTTCAATCAGACCGAATGTTTTATGCTGTTTACTTTTTTTTATTTTATTGGTTTGTCATAAGGAAGACGTCTGTTACACAATTAAAAATTATGGAAATGCAAATTGAGGAGCTTAAGAAAATTCTGGCAGGGCAGGTGACTGGAACTGAGAAAATGGCAAGTTCTTTTCTAGCTAGGTCTCCACAGTCGCCGCATGTACCAGTAGAAAAGCCGCCACGTGTGTCAGTAGAAAACCAGGTAGGTAATGGTGCTAATGTGGAACCAAGTGCGCGCCCAGAAGAGCTGCATGGTACTGCACAATCACCATCAGCTTTTCCAGTTATGTTTCAATTTAGGCCTGATAATAACGGTCAGCTCAATCAGGAATTAACATGGCGTCCAATAGACATTTTGGATTTAAAAAGATTTAAGGAGTCTATTGTCTGTTATGGAATGCATTCATCATTCGTTAAACAGATGCTAAATAACTGGGCTTTGCAAAATAGAGTCATTCCCCAAGATTGGAAGGGACTGATATCAGCTGTGCTAGAAGGTAGCCAGCAATTACAATGGTTGTCATGGTGGAGACATGAAGCCACAAAATTAGAGCAGCAAAATATGGCAAGGGGAATAAATGTCACAACCCACCAAATGCTTGGTGAGGGACCTTATGCTGACATACGGTTACAGACTCAATTTGAAGATGTTGTCATCGAACAATGTCGTGTTGCAGCTCTGAGGGCCTGGGATATGGTGGCTGAGGCTGGGAAAAGGTTTACTTCATTTACCAAGATAATACAAGGTCCTCAGGAAACCTTCTCAGACTTTTTAGGGAGATTGACTTCAGCTGTGGAGAGAGATGTAGATAACCCTGATGCCAGACAGGACTTGATAAATGCCTTGGCATATGAAAATGCAAATGCTGAATGTCAAAGGGCAATTAGACCATTGAAAGCTCGAGGGGCCCCAGTAGATGAATGGATAAGAGAAACAGCTGATATTGGTTGTCAAGAGCATCAGACTAATATCATAGCACAAGCAGTTGCTAGGGGTCTTAATGAGTGCTTTAAAAATGGTGAACTTGGTCATTTCCAAAGATATCGTAAGGCTGAATCCTCCAGAACTCGAAATGATAGGTACCTGGACTCTGCAGAACAGGGTCATAGAAGGGAACGAACGGCTTTTAATGGAGAACATGGTTGTAGAAGGGAACGAATGGCTTCTAATGGCAATAGAAGGTTAAGGTCTCCAGGATTTTGTACTCGTTGTGGAAAAGGTAAACACTGGTCCCGGGATTGTAGAGCTAAAACGGATGTCAGAGGTAATCCCTTGCCGGGAAACGAGGGGAGGGGCCTACCGGTTCAGGCCCCCCAAAACAATGTGAACCGTCGTCCATCATCCAACCAGAGGGAAACAGACAGGCAGGAAGAACAAAATTAACTATTGCTGATCTTTTACAGGCTACTGAAGGTACTACAGTTTTAGATTTGACCACAGATCAATCTAAAACATTATCCAAAAAAGATGAATGTTATATGTTAACCACTGGTATCTATGGTCCTTTACCATCAGGGACAATAGGATTAATATTTGGAAAAAATGGATTAACTTGTCAAGGATTCTTTATTCATCCAGGTATTATAGATGGAGACTTCAAGGAAGAAATTAAAATTATGACATCCATATGGAAAGAGATAACAATTAATGCAGGGGACAAAATTGCCCAACTGCTGCTGTTTGCTTACACCAAGGGTAAGGTTGTTCCAATAGACGGAACAGGAGCAGTCGAAAATAGTGGAAAACATGTGTATTGGCAAACAATGGTGAGTGATACGAGACCAAAATTAAAAATACAAGTGAATGGTATTGAAATAGAAGGATTGCTTGACACAGGAGCAGATGTCACTGTCCTCTCACATGAGTCTTGGAATTCAAACTGGCCACTTCAAAGGGTTCCTACACATTTTATAGGAATTGGTAAATTATCACATGTAAAACAAAGTGTACGATGGCTTAACTGTGTGGGACCAGAAGGGCAAACAGGGAAGTTGAGACCTTATGTGGCTGATGTACCCATAAATTTATGGGGAAGGGATCTCTTACAACAATGGGGTACTCAAATTAATATTCCTACAATGCCAGAAATAACTAACGATGAAATGATGGATGCTTTTGAGGAAGGTATTGATATGCATACTCAACAATTGCAAGCTATATCTAGTGTCCAAACACAGGACACCCCAGGTATCGAGTTTCCAAATTTATACTAGGGGCCACTGCTGAAATTCCAACAGCCCTACCCTTGAAATGGCTATCAAATAAACCAGTGTGGCAAGAGCAGTGGCCCATAACAAAGGAAAAATTGGAGGCTCTTGAGCAATTGGTAAAAGAACAGCTGGAGGCTCGTCATATAGAAGAGTCTACCAGCCCATGGAATTCTCCTGTGTTTGTGGTAAAAAAGAAATCAGGTAAATGGAGAATGGTAACAGATTTAAGAGCTGTGAATAGAGTAATTCAACCTATGGGTCCTTTGCAGCCTGGTATGCCTTTACCTTCTCTGTTACCAAAGTCATGGCCTTTAATAGTAATTGATTTAAAAGACTGCTTTTTCTCAATTCCATTGCATAAGAATGATAGGGAAAGGTTTGCCTTCTCTGTACCTACTCTTAATAACAGTAGGCCAATCAAGAGGTATTGTTGGAATGTACTTCCACAGGGAATGTTGAACAGTCCAACTCTGTGTCAATATTTTGTACAAAAACCATTAGAAATAATGCGTAAGCAGTTTCCTCGATCTATTATCTATCATTATATGGATGATATTTTGTTGGCTGATTCTGATGTAGTTGTTTTAGAGAACTTATTTAAGGAAATGCAAAGAATTCTACCACTATGGGGGTTAAAAATTGCTCCTGAAAAAATACAAAGAGGAGATTCAATCAACTATTTGGGTTATAAAATAAGTCAACAGAGAATAAGATCGCAAAAGGTACAAATCCGTAGAGATCAATTGAAAACTCTTAATGATTTTCAAAAATTAATGGGAGATATAAATTGGCTAAGGCCCACCCTTGGTTTAAGTACTCATGAGTTAAGTAATTTGTTTCAAACATTACAAGGTGATTCAAATATAAACAGTCCAAGATGTTTAACTGCTGAGGCAGAAAAGGAATTAATGTTGGTAGAACAAAGATTGCAAGATGCATACATAGATCGAATTGATCCCCAACTTGATTGTATTTTGGTCATTTTACCATCAGCTCATTCTCCTACAGGGCTTATTATGCAACGGGAAGATAGTATTATGGAATGGATTTTCTTACCACATAAACAAAGTAAAAAATTAAAGACATACATAGAAAAGATATCTGAATTAATTGTAAAAGGTAGAATAAGACTACGTCAATTATCAGGAATGGACCCGGCTGAAATAGTAGTGCCTCTTACTAATGCTGAGATTATGTCATTGTGGGTAATCAATGAAGATTGGCAAAGAGCTTGCAGTAATTATTTGGGAGAAATTAATAACAAATTTCCAAAAAGCAAACGTATACAATTTATAAAAAGAACTACTTGGATTCTTCCTCGTATTGTAAAGGGAACACCAATTCCTGATTCACCAACCTTCTATACTGATGCTAACAAGATGGGAATGGCAGGTTATAAGACAGACAAAATCAGCAAGGTAATCAAAAGTCCATATACCTCAGTTCAAAAAGCAGAATTATATGCAATCCTTATGGTGTTATTAGATTTTCCAGAGTCTCTTAACATAATTACAGATTCTCTATATGCAGAAAGAGTTGTGTTGCACATAGAAACTGCTGAATTTATTCCCGATAACACAGAATTAACTTCTTTATTTATACAGTTGCAACAGATCATCAGAGGTAGAAATAATCCATTATATATAACCCATATTCGATCCCATACAGGGTTGCCAGGTCCACTGGCACAAGGAAATGAGGAAATTGACCAATTACTTATAGGAAATATGTTGGAAGCCTCAAAATTTCATCAGAAACATCATGTTAACAGTTCAGGTTTAAAGAAAAAATTCTCTATTACCTGGCAACAAGCCAGGGAAATAATTAAAAAATGTCCTACGTGTTCTCTGTATAACCAAATTCCATTACCAGCTGGTAGTAACCCTAGAGGTACTAAAAAGAATGAAATTTGGCAAATGGATGTTTTTCACTTTGCAGAATTTGGAAAACAAAGGTACGTACATCATACCATTGATACATACTCAGGGTTTCAATGGGCAACTGCTTTAAGTTCTGAAAAAGCTGATTGTGTTATTGCACATTTGTTAGAAATAATGGCATTTATGGGTGTACCTGCACAAATTAAGACTGATAATGCTCCTGCATATGTATCTAATAAGATGAAGCAATTCTTTGCATATTATAATATAAAACATGTTACTGGTATACCACACAATCCTACAGGACAAGCAATTGTAGAAAGAGCTAATCGTACCTTAAAAGAGATGCTTTTCAAACAAAAGGGGGAATTAAAGAATCCCAGGGATAGATTACACAATGCATTGCTAACTTTGAATTTCCTAAATGTTGGTGAAAAGGGTACCACTGCAGCTGAGAGACATTGGGCTATACAAAAAACTGAGGAATTAAATCAACCAATATATTATAAGGATATGTTAACTTTAGAGTGGAAACCTGCAATGGTTTTAAGATGGGGACGTGGTTATGCCTATGTGTCTACAGGGAATGAAAAAATGTGGTTACCAACAAAACTTATAAAGATTAGATCTGACCAGGGAGAACCTCCCATTAGCTGAAATATGAATGTCTTCGCATGGTAAGAATATATTATTAAGTTTATGGTGTTAATGATATTCCAATCTTTTATCCAGGATGGACAGAGTTCATGCTTCGAATGGACTTACAAAATTAATCTATGCCTTTCTCCTCCTTAAAGAAAAAAATTTATTTTCAGAGCAAAAGTCTGAATGAAAATATCAAGACAAATAGGCCAAACGATTCAGCCTAACGACTGCTTCAGTTACTAATTTAAAAAAAAAAAAGGCATGCAAATCAACTTTAAAAGGGCTAGCCCAAAATGATCGATCATATAGAGACCTAGACAACAAAAAGCTATAGCTGACCATCCCAGGAATTGGCCAATATCTCAATTTTTAAAGGGCGCCCAAAAAATATTTTCAACTTCATTCCCAGGAGGTGGAATGAAAAAATTTTGTTGTCCTATGTTATGTATTGTGATTGTCTGTGTGTAATGTTTGTGATGAATGGCATAAGATGAATTTGTCATTTGCGATGAATGGATATAATGAATGGAACAGTAAAGGTTGGAGTGGCATGGTCAGGTTTTTCCTCAGAATCTTCCCTTTCAGATTCTAATGAGAGATCATCTTGGAAAGCTGTTCTACTTCAGCTGGAGCACTCAGGACATCATGGATTCAGATGGTTACAGGGAAAAAAAAAAAGAGAAAAATATATGGGTTGGAGTTAGAGATTTTTTTCTTTCTCCATTCCTTGTCTCTCTCTTTAAAAAATATTTTGTTTATATTGTTAGAAATTTAAGATTCTGTTTATTGATACATGTTTAAAAATATTTTGTATATCACAGAAATTAAGCTTATTGATAAGAATTTAAAATCATTTTGTTTGCATGTCTTTTGATTGTCAAAAGATGTAAATACAACTATGTATTGTGAGAAGTTTAAGGTTATTTTAACTCTTGCTATAATGTACATTGAAGAAAATTCAAAGTTATTGTTTATGTATTGTACATAGACAACTTATTTACATTGTATATGTAGTTATGCTTGTAGATTTATTTTTTATTTTACAAGAAAGGGGATATGAAGGGGCTGATAGATTAATATAAGTTAGATTTAGTGAATATATAGGTTTCTGATACAGTCTTTTAATTCGGGGCATGAAGATCAACTTTGCTGTGAGCAATTAGCTTATCAGCTTATGGATGAAGTCAGGTGAAATGAGGGGAGTCTCTTTGGACTGAAAAACAAGGTTGAAGCCAGGTGAAACAAGGAAAGACTTTATGACCTGGCATTGCTTTCAACTGCTAAGTGGGCAGAGCCCAAATTAAGCTGAAGCAGGTGGAACAAGGAGTGATCCTATTTAAGGACAAGTGGATGACGCCAGAGGGGCGCGTGCGTGCTAAGGGCCCCCGATATGAGAGAGCTCCGAGAGTCCTGCTGGAGAAAGTTCTGGTAGACCAATGGCCAGATCTCCCTGAGGCAGAAGGAAGCTGGTGAGCAGAGAAAGCCTCGGCAAGACAGCAAAAGGCCAAGGACTAAACCCTGTGGCTCAGCTTTTGCCTAGAGGGGTTTGACCTGTCCGAACAGTGGCCTGAACGGAACTGTGGCCAGCTTTAAAGACTGAGGCAGAACGGCAGAGTTGCTGATACGAAGGAAATAAGTTGGCCTACAGACGGCTGAGGTCTCCCAGAGAGAAGAAAGCCTCAAGCCTTATTTAAAGTGAGACTTCGATAGCCAATTTACCCTGACGAACCTGCGTCTGAGAGATCCAGAAAAAGGACTGCTAAGTGCGTTAAAGAGTCTACCCCCAAGACTGGTTTCCTGACGACTGAGGACCTGCCCCAGAGACTGTATCATTCTAAAAGGGTATGAAAGTAGTTGTTATGATTATCAATAGGTTTAGTGGATAGGTTAAAGGGGTTGTAGGAATTTATAGGTTTAATAGATAAGAAATTGTTGGTGTTTGTTATAAGTGAATTTAGTAATAAATAAATAAGAGTTAAATAAATAATAACTTAAAAGTTCGGTTTCAAACTTCCATACCTTAATGTCTGGCGATCTATCCTTCATCATGTTAAATGTATTTTAAAGAAGTATCCTGTGCAAATCCACAGATGACTCCCTGGCATGCAAAATGAGTTCATCCCCATAAAAATGCAAATTAACTGTGTGCCAATGTAGGCCTCGAGCATTTGTATAGAAAATAAAAAGGCTTCTAACTGAGCCCAGAGGAGCTCTGCCCACAATGAGTTGATGAACAGACACAGTAAAGGCACCAGATATATTACACTTCCAGAGTATTTAACTGGAAACTCAAAGTTTTAACCAGGAAGTAGTCTGCTTGAAAAGAATTGAAGACTCATTAGGCTTTTGCAGAACAGAGGCGCTCTACATCCTGTAGTCTCAGGCTATAAGGGCATTGTCAGTTTCCTGAATGAGAACAGAAATTGGATCAAATTCTGCAATGATCAATGAACAAAATGGGATAATTATTTAAGCAGTGGCAAGCAAGAGCTTCTAAGCCTTTGGTAGTCATTTATAGAACTGACCTGGAGCTGTGTGTGGAGTTGTGTTAGAGGCCCTGGTTTAAGATAGTCAGGCATGGTGACAAATGGTTGCCAGAAACAGGCTCCAGACAATTCTTTTCTTCAGGGAATAAAAGGAGCTGCAGCTTTGCACCAAGATCATGTCAGGTGAGGCTTGCTTTGTGAGGTGAGTCTTCATCTTAGAAGGCTGCTGGCGATGATGTACGTTGTTACTGTGCTTAACTCCACTTCAAATTTCCAGTGAGTTGAAAAGCAGCCACATTTGCTGCTGAAACCACTAATCACCTTCCTTAGTATGTTTCCAAAAACATTTGAGCATCCAGTAAATTACTCTTCCTGATATGTATAATCACTGTGGTTGTTTATTCTGCTTTTTATTTTGCCAGGACTGGACTTGTTAGAGAGCAGGGAGAAAAGTTCACATAAAGCCACGGGGCTTAGCTGTCTACAAGGCAGCCTGGTCTTGAGGGCCAGCTTTCTGTGCATGATTCTAGGATTCTAGAATGCACGTTGACCTTGCTGTTGAATTCTTATTTTTTTTCCCAAAGCAACTGTGTTCGTAATGATTTTCTACCTATATTTGTTATTTTTAAAATCTGAGTCTTCTCCCATTGTTCAAAAGGAACTCTTTTTTAAGTATATCACCATAAACCTAATTGCCCAATGTGATTTCTTACTCTGTATGCCACACTTTCCCAAATCTTGATGATGCAGGGCAGTTTTCAAATTAGAGAGTTTATGTTACTGTATTAAATCTGAGCTACTTTCACAGAAAGAATGAATAGAAATGGCAACTTTTCAGATTTTCGTTTATGTAATTCCATAATTTCTTCATTATCAGGTTTTACCTGGCAAAACGACAGATCAGTAGGTGAATTCAGAAAGAGCTGTGAGTCAGAAGACAAAACAAACGTGTCCTTCTCCTTCTCGTAGGATGGGGTTCTAGGGACTCCGGGGTTCATGCTAGGAGATGCCTAGCTCTAGTTAAATCGTGTATTAACTACTATCTCATTGCTGTGACAAAACACCTGAGCAAAGCAGCTTAAGGGCGGGAGACTTTATCTTGTCTCAGAGTTTGTGGGTGTAGTACATCCATCTCGGAGGGGAAACTTTGGTGGCAGAAGCTTGAGATAGAAGGTCATTTTCAGTCCACTGGCAAAAATTAGGGGAGGATGAGTACTTCTGTTTAGCTTGATTTCTTCCTTTTATTCACTTTAAAGCCCCAGGCCATGGAATGATCCCTTCTTCATTTAGAGTGGGTCTTCCTACCTCAAAAAACCCAGTCTAGAAACCCTCTCGTCACCACAGGTTGGTTTCTGTGTTGATTTACATCCCATCAAGCTGACATGGTTAACCATCACAGAAGCTTCACCGTCGCACTTGGAAACAACAGAGACCACACAGCCCCAAAACAGCATGGAGATTTTGCGGAGGATCCACAGGACTAGGAAAGGCCATTTGTACAGGATGGGTGTTCAGAAAGACAGGTGTGGCCCAAGACAGAGCCTCAGCAGACAGGGGTGGCATTACTCAAGGACCATCCTTCGTATCCAGATAGCTATACCTCTCTGGAGACTCCACAGGAACCTGGAGGAAAGCGGGGCCCCGGAACTGATGGATATGGACTGTTTCCTGGTGGGAAGAGAAATTATACCAAACTATTTTAAAATAAAGAGAATTATTACTCTTACACATATTTTTATTCTGTGTCTTTAGATTCATGCAAAGTGCATTAACAGCTTGATACAAACTTCCCCTGAAAGGCCAGTTATCCCCTTTTAAAGTTACTTCCATTCTGTCTCCTCTTTTTAAAGCTTTACTATTTTTTTTCTTGTTTCTTTCCTTTTAATTCTCAGTCTTTCTTTGAATGATTTAATTATATGTGTGGTGCTCACCGTCAAGTGGGGAGGGAAATGGATGCTGTCAAAAAGCAAAGCTGGCGACAAGAAATTCTGCATTGTCTCAGATATGACAGCCACTGGAAACCTTAGGAGAAACATGCCAGTCCTGCAATGGAGGAGAATGGAAACTGGGTCAGGTTAGTTGCTTACACATAAACCCCACCCGTGCACAAGTCTTTCTTCATGCGACTCAACTGAAGACTGTTCTCTTAGGGCAGGTGTTTTGAGGGTCACACACAAGGCTAGCGCTTAGAGGTCCCATGCATTTTCAGCACATAGGCAAAGCAGGAGACTCAGTTGAATCACAGTTGCAGGCAGTGAGGAGTTAGTTACCCTTTCACATGGATGTGGGAGGCAAGGAAGAACTTGAGATGTTTTGAGAACTTTTCATAATCCTATTAAATTACTTGTTTGCCTCTCCCTAATGATTTATTTGACCTTAAGTTCTAAATCATGTTTTTTTGTTTTGTTTTTAAAGGAACTATGGATTTTTTTTGTTTGTTTTGTTTTTATACTAAGCAGTTTGGTACCTTTATTGTATATTTTGTTTTTGAATTGTAATATAGACTTCAATAACATTCTAAATTGGTGCTAAGTAAAGATGACTCAGACTTGTTATGGATAATGGTTTAATATATTTATATTATCAGGCTGTGAGAAAAAAAAGTTCCCTAAAAATGATAGGGATTAGAGCTGAATAAATTACAAACAAAAAAAATACTTATGTTGTCCCCAGGGGTAGATGTGAAATAAGTTTACTTGCTAAATTATTAGAGAAAAGTGTTTTTACAGAACTAACGTAAAGATATTTCCTTACATTATTATATTGAGGTATAGAAGGAGATAGATTTTTTGGGAATCAATCACTTTGTACATTTTGCTTAGCAGAAAAATTCATCCTTTCACAAAGTCTTGCCGAGTAAAATAGAAGTGTGGGGTTCAGGCAATGTTTGCAATGAGCACCTCAGCCATGATTTTGGTCCAGATGTTTTATCTCCTATGATGCCCTATTTAATTAGTAACAGATTCAATATAGTCACAGATGTGAGTCAGTGAAACAATGATGATGAAACCATTACCCTGCATAATTGTTTTAGCTGTTCCACTAATTTTTTTCTTCTTCTCTAATGGGCTATCATGCAGTCTTATCACAAATAAAATTTGTGCATCTGGGAAAAGCTGCAGCATGCTGTGCTTGGTAATGGTTACCATTGCGATTATTTTTCTCAAGTGATTTTGGACATTTTGGATGTTTTAGTACCTTGTTTTAACTTGAAGTTGACAGATAAGATGATTTATTTCCTTTCTGAAACAGACAAATAACCACACTTATACTGGAGAACTTTTCTATATCAAACATTGAATTGTTGAATGGGAGATGGTTGAATTTCAAAGATGGAAGTATTTACTTTTGGGGGCTGATGAAAAGCTTGGCTTTGGACCATAAATTTAATTCTAAATAAGTGATCTAACTATCTCTGTCTTACTTCTTAGATAATTCTAAGCAACATTCCTTCGTTTGCTGCCACATGCCTTTATTTCTTCCCTTATCTCAGTGGACTTTCTTCTTTTATTCAATCTGTGTTCACCAACACATCAAGGCCTATTTCAGTTATTTCCAAAGGAACAGGTGGTTGTTCCATTATTGTGGGGATTTTGTGGATCCCATTTGAGGTTTAATTAAGATACAGAGACATCTATACAGTTTAAGGTTGTTGGCCTTTTGCTGGACCAGTCTCTCTGATAGCCTCTAACTTCACGCAACTTCTCTGCCATTGTGTCTCTCCATGTGGTTCTCACTGACTGCTTTCCAGCTTTCTCTTCTTTCTTCTGTCTCCTTATGCCTCTATCTGTCTGCATCTTGCTGAATCTGCCTGTGTCTCCCATGTCTCCATCCACCCAAATGTTCTACTGGTTCTTCTTGCCCCAGCTCTGGCTGCCAGCTTTTTATTCTGCAAAAGCCACATTCCAGTCTGAACCAATCAGCAGCAGAACAACACATGATCTGTTGCCCTTTGGCAATGAGGGTTGTGGGACCTTCACCACAGCAGCTTGCTTTTAACATGATAATCTCAGAGAGTCATCTTTTGGGCAGATGAGAAAGGACAATTACATATAGAAAGCTGATGATAGTCCACAGAGAGGACAATAACATATATTCTGCCAACACTTAGCTCTTAACACAGCAATAAACAATTGAATATACAGGGGCAGACTTTCATACACTGTGGGAGAAGGTCACCCCAACACTCCTTGAATTTGTTTATTACTAGGGCTATAACTTTATTCTAACATTTGAAGAAATGTGCAAAGTAAAAACAAAACAGCAACGTACATTCTCATGGCCTACAAGGATTTATTTGCAAACAGTTTGGATTTCTGCAGATTTGTAGCCATTTCTGTGTTAAAATATGCTACGTTTGGGCCATGTGAGATGGATCACAGAGTAAAGACACCTGCTACCAAGCCTGATAACTGGAGTTAGATCCCTGAGACTCACATGCTATGAAAGAACGAACTCTCACAAGTTGTCCATTGATATGCACACTTTGCTTTTTAGCTTAACCCAATGTCCTTCAAGGTCATCCCAGTGCCATGGGATCGTGTGTGTGTGTATATGTGAGAGACATACATGTACAATAAATAAATAAATAAATAAATAAATAAATAAATAAATAAATAAATAAATGTTACCAGAACTTTTAAAGAGATATGTTAAGTTGAATCTTCACTCTAGTGTAGAATTTGCTGTGATAATAGGTATAGAAGAACTGTATTTTGTAATATCAGGTATGTATAGGCTGCTAATATCCCTATAAGAGCATCCTCTCTTTAAACCAGTTATACTGGTTGTAAGAGAAATACTACTATAATTAATCAACTGGATTATTTAGGTGCCTGACGCTTGGATTCCCTTGTGCTTCTGAGCTGAATACCAAAAGAAGTTTTATAACTAATTGACAAATGTATTTGTATATGATTTGGTGGTAAGAGAGGATATCAATTTATATATATTGTGTAGCTGACACCACAGGGTAATTCACATATGTCTCATCTTAAATATTTATCATTTCTTTGTGATGAGAATATTCAAAACCCACTCTCATAGCTATTTTGAATCTTGTACACTTTTCTATTAACTTAGTAGCCCTATGCTGTGTTAGAGCACCAAAGTTGACCACGGCCACCTCTCTGTAACCTTGTACTTACTCATGGACTGATGTAACCCTTCTCCTCAGTCTCTGGTAACTGCCTTTTTGTTCTTCTATGAGACCAGCATCTCTGAACTACACATATAAGTGAGAGTTTGCAGTATCT
>CAJQZJ010032535.1:56484-80757 GCA_907164525.1 Lophiomys imhausi
CATAAGTGAGAGTTTGCAGTATCTGCCTCTGGGCTTTGCTATTTAGCTTAACCCGATGTCCTTCAAGGTCATCCAATTGTAAATGACAGGATTGCTTTCCTTTTAATGCTTTCCTTCATTTTAGAAATGCAGCTTTTGCTGTGCTGCAGTTATTATTGTTGATGGTGGTGGGATTTAGGCTAAATGCTAAATTTGTATAAGCAATGGCTTTCTGTCTTGCTGGTTCTGCACATATTCCAACTAATACACAATAGATTCAAAGAGGAAAGTATAACCATGGCCGTGCATGTTGTTGCTTCCACGTTCAGTACAAACTATAAACAGGCAGATGATACAATCAGTCTGACAAGGACAAGGCAACCAGAACTCAAAGCCAGTGATGAAGGAGGGACTCAGAGTTGTGCAGAAGCTCCCTCTCAACAATTAGAAAGAGAATTAGAAAAATTTGTAAAATGTATTAGGGCTTTGCTATGTTCTTGTGGTTTTGAATTTTTTGAGCCTTTCTGAATGAGGTGGTTCTTTAAAAATGCAAATCATTTTCATGAAGTGAAAACTGATGATCTTGCTTGAAGGAGCTTCACAACTCTTAGGGGACAGTGGTAACTTTACCCAAAAACAACTACTCCAACTGTCCTATATTTTTATTGGCCCAAACTAAAAATAGCAACAGTCAACTTTTTTTTCTTAATGAGAACTTCTTGTCTTTCTGAACCAATTTTAAAACAAAGGAAATTAACACATAAAACCAAGTGAGATAAGGAAACTTTAATCATATTTAGAGTTAAAGTTGAACCATATCATATACATTTTGAATGTTTTTCATTTATAAGATTAAACTAATAAGGAAATAAGAAACTCAACTTTCTAATTTGAATTTTCAAAAACAAAGTTAATTCTCTATAGTACACTCCACACAGAAGCACCCAAAATTGTTAAATATTGAAGTTTTGTGTGTGTGTGTGTGTGTGTGTGTGTGTGTGTGTGTTGAAACAGGGTCTCTCTACCCAGCCCTGGCTTCCCTGAAACTCACTATGTAGACCAAAGATCTACCTGCATATGCCTTCTAAGTGCTGGGATTAAAGATGTATGTCATCAGACCTGGTGGCCCTAAATATATTGAGTTTTATTTTCATAATCTCCACCTTATTAACTATTAAGGGGATATGCATCTCGCAAGTCTAAATGTACAGTTAGAATATTGCCCCGTATTGGAGGGATCAGATTTCCCTTGAAAAAATAGGTCATTAGGCTAAACAATTTAATTTACTCATTTGTTTTTTAGCCTAATTGAGGGTGTAAGTGTGAGCACCTAGGGAGAAAGGAGAGAGCCACAACCTCTGTGTCTACTAATGAACAGCACTTTAACAGTGTAAAGACATGGAGAGGCTCAGAAGCCCTGGTGGTTTGTTCTGGGTACTTGGGGTTTTGAGATCAAGCTGCTGGCTCTCAGGCAAGAAAGAGGTACTCTGACATTTACTCAGGAGTTTGCACTGTCAGCAGTGGTTGCATGTCTGAGGTCCCTGTTCATTTTCTGTCTG
Organism: Lophiomys imhausi; assembly: GCA_907164525.1. Lineage (NCBI taxonomy): Eukaryota > Metazoa > Chordata > Mammalia > Rodentia > Muridae > Lophiomys > Lophiomys imhausi. The sequence goes on from CAJQZJ010032535.1 coordinate 58,023, forward strand.
TCTGTCTGTGCCCTCAGCTCTTGAATCTGTTCTACTCCAGGTCTGAGATTCTGTTAAGTTCTCATGCTTTGCAACTCAGGCCTCCTTTTCTTTCTTCTGCCAACTGCCAGACAAACCTGTTTGCTTTTAAAAGTTTGTAGGATTAGATCAGGCCCACTTGGATGATCTTTCACTTAAAAAATTAATTAATTAATTATTTGTATGAGTGATTTGTCTTCATGCATAGGAGAAGAAGAAATCGTTAAAGATCCCATTACAGATGATTGTGAGCCACCATGTGGTTGCAGAGAATTGAACTCAGGTCCTAAGGAAGAGCAGCCAGTGTTCTTAACCACTTAACCATCTCTCCAGCCTTGACCCTTCATTTTCAAGCAAACTCTGCTATCCAGTCCAGTGTGTTCATGATGTGATGTTCACTGGCTCTGGTGAAGATGCACTTTGTAGAAATTCTGCCAACTACAATGCTTTGTAGCATTGATGTGGGGGTCCAGATGACAAAAACATACTTTATAGTTTGCCTCCTGTCTCTGTGCTCTTGCTTTTCTTTCTGCAGATTGTCATCTTCCAGATCAGAGCTGTAGCTGGAAAAAAAAAAAACCAGGAATTTCCCACCATTCTTCCTGGCAATTATTCTTAACATGTAATCTCATAAAAGGTAGATGTTACCAGATATAAAACAATGCATTATCCTCAAATACAACTTAGGCACACCTTTTCTTGTCTGAGAGGTTCTCAGGGAGTATTACGTCAGCGGAGGGGTTTTTTTCCCAGGCAGGGAAAATTGAGGATGTGGGAAGGCCCTTGAGCTGGAACTGTTGCAAGGACTCTCGACATTCAAGTTGATAGCCTCCTGAAGAATTTCCTGGAAGTGTGCATGTACAGAAGACCTGCTGGGCACCAATATCACAAAGCTTGAAGGAGTGGCATTAGCAGGTTCATTCAGTATTGTCTGTAAACTGAGACTTTTTGTATGCATTGGGAGGACAAAAAGGGGCTAGATGGCTGGTCAACTAGAACCATCAAAGTTAATGAACTAGAAGAGATATTTGTCTTCTCCAGAAAGGTTTATCAGTGTCAAATCATTGTACAATGTAGTATTGTTTTATCCTTACCCTTCTCTCATTTCCTCCTCCTTGTCTTGTCCCCCTCGACCAGCAAGGATGACGCAACTCACAAAAGCTCTTCTCCAGCAGTTTATTCAGGTCCCTTGAAAACAGTCTTCTGAATTCTGAATGCCCGGGCAGACCCAACCCACAGGCTAAATACTAAAATGAACAGCCAGTCAAGTAAAGCCAAGTGGTGCTATGCGGAAGCAAGCCAGGTCAGCGGTCTTTGCCAAATATGGACTTATTATCATCGAGAGCGCTCACCGTCGGGCTGGTGGAAGGCGGAGACCGGCGCCATCTTTAGTGCACAGCACATCGCAGCTCTCTACACCTCCATGTCTTCCTTTCTCTTTTGTATTAGGGATCAAACCCAGAATCCTATAGAGGCACTCTATCAGCGAGCTACAACCCCAAACTCACACATTCATGACTCGCTCAATCTATTCACTTTTCCTTTAATCAGCCATGCTTACTGCAGGGTGTGGACTGAAGAAGCTACACCAACATTAGGGCACTGCTGATCTCATGACAGGGCATGAGAGACTGGCGGTTAAAACTCCCCTTTGAAAGCCAGCCCATCTTACTACTTCCATTTTATTGTGTCAGTAAGACATGCAATAAATGATGGCATCAATAGGATGCAGACATAATCCTTTTACAGGGAGAGGCAATGTTATTTAAAGATGGATATTATATAGGTCTGGTCCCCAAGACTACAAATTTTTATTCTTAATTCATTCTCTGCAGAGACTTCTATATTCAAAATTGAAACTGTTATCTCCATTTTTTTTTTTTACTTCTTGTGTTTTCTAATTCATGATATCCATATTTATGTGTTAGGATTTTTATTTTATTTTGGTATTTGGTGGAATTGATTGGCAAGTGTACTGAATTGGACATTTCTGTGTATGCTAGTTTCTCTCTGAAGGGCATTCTTGGTTCCTCTCATTTCCTGGAAGATGTCAATGACCCTGAAGCTGACTAGACCCGGGTGCTGATGCTGATTCAAAGAGCGCCATAGATCTCTGCTGCACGTCTGTCTGCCCTCACAGCTTATTAGGGAAGCAGCATGAACATGGGCTCTGTGAGATTCAGTCTTAGGAAATAAGACAGAGTTCATTGGTCTCTGTCGAGGTTAATGAGCTCATAACTTCTTCATTCTTTTTGTTTGACTTTGTTTGTATTATCTTTGAAATCTTAATGATTCACATAATTGCACATACATTAAAAATTAATTTCAGCTTGAAAGTACTGAGATCCATAATAACCATGGACATATCTGGGAAGAAGTTTGGCTCTGAGGGGAATGATTTTAGTTCTGAAACACAGGGATTTGGATGTAAAGAACAGACAAAAATGTATTTGAAATAAGAAATGGGCTAATAGTCTAATAAAGGCTATGAAGCCTGTCTGTGTCATGTATCAGTGATTATCACCTAGTGAGCTTGAGACTATTATTTGAGATTTCTTTAAAGTCTCCTACTATTTAACTTTCAATATTTAGGTTTCTCTCTCACATTTTGTATGGCTTATAACATTTTCTTTCTGTTGATATGTAAACTTTGGATCAAGTAGCTGGAGAATGCTCATAAAGAATTAGGTGAAAAGCAGTAATGTATACTCTTATATGAAGAATATGCTGGTAATAATAATAATTATTATATTTATTTATCTTACTTTATTGTAGATGAGGGTTTTTGCCTGCATGTATGTATGTGCACTATGTGCATTGCTGGTTTCTGTGGAGATCAGAACAGAACATCAGATCTCCTGGGATTGGAGATACAGATGGTTGAACCACAATGTGGATGCTGGGAAGTGAACCAGCTGCATGAGCCACCAGTGCTCCTCAGTGCCGAGCCATGTCTCCAGTTCTCATGGTTTTATTTTTATGTAAAGAACCCCGTCTCAGTTCTATCTCTTTCAAGGCACCCACAGAATCTGGGAGTACTATACTTAGTATAAAATCTGGAAAGATCCGGTCAGATCTGAAAAAACTGTAGCTCTTTCCCTTTGAGTATTGCTAAGATCCAGGCAGCTTGTTTGCTTGAGATGGTACAGCCGCAGGCTCCAGGTCATTGATACAGCATGTGGCATGTTCTGCCCCTTTCTTCCCTGTGTTTCCTTGAGTCCTGTGGATCTGGTTCCCTTCCATGTCCCACATCACATTTCCCCTTTCTTGTCTTTATCTCCTGGAAATTGGTCTCTAGTTGTTGAAAAGGAATCTAGTCTGTTGGCATTGAAGCTGCAGTATTCATATAGGCTATATCTTGCTGATAGGCTGAGTGTATCTAGGGCATATCACACCTACATTCTCTGTGGGTTTTCTCTCCTCTTCAGTAGGAGCTCTGTCATTTCATAAACATTTCTTGTGGTATCTTAGATGAAACTATTCTAAAAATTGAATGTAGTGTGATTCCACACTAACACATAAACTAAACGGTGTCTTGCTCTCCTGTGAGCTCTGATGCGGCAAGCCTGTCTGTCAGCCTTTCAACAGAAGTTTAGCCTGAGTTGACACAGTTTTCTTGAGTCTTTCATTCCACAGTGTACTCCTGAAGTAATAGAATTCAGGGAGCTTCCTTCCCATTGCTTAAGTGTTTTTGTTGTTGTTGTTGTTGTTGTTTTGTTTTGGTTTTTGGGTGGATTTGTTGTTGTTGTTGTCAGTTATTTACTGGTTGATCCCTCAACACCTTGACTTTGTAAACCAGCTAAGGTTTATATATCTTAATAGAGTTGCCTTGGTGCTATTTCAGGTGTGTGTGTGTGTGTGTGTGTGTGTGTGTGTGTGAATGTGTATCTGGCAGGCTGTAGTAATTAGTGTATGGCTTTTGAAAATGACAGTTAATGGCAGTACATTTATCAACCCCAATACTGAGTAATAGAACTATTAGTCCAAGTGCACATTATCAGGAGCACAGGAGTAGCGGTGACAGGGAAGCTGGGAGGGCATAATGAGTTGGATGCTTCTGAGCAAAATGTGTGAGCTTGATAAGATGCTGCCTTATGAGGCCATGGGAAATGAATTGAGAATGACACAAGCATTGGTAGGAATTAGGTCTGTTCCACAGGCTAATACCCGAACAGTGCACTTTATAATCAGGAAGGCATAATTCATGCTATGAATATTAAACCTAGCACATCCTCCAGTCATGAAGCAGACAACAAACCACAGTGTGGACAGCACCTGTAAGTTTTTCATAATAGAAATCACAGATGTTCTTTTTTTTAATAATTTATTTTTTATTTCTTCAAGTTACATCTCAATCACAATCCCCTCCCTACTCCCCCCTCCAGTCCCACCCTTCCACCCTCCTCCCCCTCAGCCCCACCATCCTCTTCCCTTCTTTTTTTTTTTTTTAGTTTAAGGTATTTATTTTTCCCCCCAACAGCTCTCCCTTTCAGTCCAAATAATGGTTCTTTTTCTTATAACTATAAACACAATACAAAACAACAGAAATAAATAGGCCACGATTATAAGAGTTATATGGCTTAGCATACATTCCCAATGTCCAGTCCATATGTATTTGGCACCTGACTTTAACATTCTACTATCTAACCATCTCCATGAGTTTAAAGTTCTATATCTAACTCAGCTTTCATACTAACTTGCCTCATAATTTTAAAAATATCTTCGTAGATCCAGAACACCCTCTTGATTCCTAAACAACTCAAAATTTAACTATGAGACTCTAGGTATCTATTCTTCAACCACCTCAGAGACCTGAGAGGGATAAATATATCTGATTATATAGGAAGTGCAGGGCCTGCAGCTTCCAAAACTAAAAATTGACATACCAGTGGCTGCCTGGACAGTTCCCATTTTCTCTCCATACATTACAGCATCAATCTTCAGCCATTTGGCCCCATTTCTCTGACAGACATTGGTTGTAGAGCAGGAATTATGAAGGACTTACCTACCCTGTCTTGGCAGAGCTAGGCTGTCGACTTACCTGCTTCCAAGTTTTGTCCTTTTTGGACAGAAGTCTGTCTACAGTTGAAGCAAGTGGTTTTTCTTACCAAGAGAATGGCTTACCACCAATTTAATCATCTCCCACTGGAGATTCTTCGATGCTCATCTTCTACTTGGAGTAATATAGGGGGTGCTGTCAGGAGCTGACATGTCTCGATATCAAAAAATCTTAAGTTAAGAAAACATCTTTGAATGCCATATTCTGCAGATCTCTTGAGGTTTTTGAAGATGCTCTATCTATCTCTTATATTTAGATAAGCAAATATTGCTTGTCTCTTAGCAACTTGATTTCTGAGTAGCTTAGAAAATAACTGTGCTAGACTGTCATAGTAACTAACAAAATGACACGTTTTCATGACTATTAGTTTCCGTTTCTTAATTATCCTAAACAGTTTATGTCGGTTGGTAGCGAGAGGTCAAAACTTGACATTTCATTTTTAAGTATTACTACAAACAATACCTTTAAGAAGCATTACCCTTAATTTTGTATCAATATACAAAGATCAATACCAATGTGGCCAAATATAATCTTAATTTTGTATCAATATACAAAGATCAGTACCGATGTAGCCCAATACAATCTTAATTTTACATTAATATACTAGGGTCAATACCATTGTGGCCAAATATAATCTTAATTTTGTATCAATATACAAAGATCAATACCGATGTAGCCCTATACAATCTTAAATTTGCATTAATATACAATGATCAATACCAATTTAGGCAAATATAATATTAATTTTGTATCAGTATACAAAGGTATAAAGCTATATTGAATAATCTGTCCTTTTTTCTTCTTCTTTCCTATACTATGTCTATGTCCCATTTTTCTCAAGTCTGTTCACTCCTATATAGGAGAGAAAGGAGTATACAGAAAAGCAAAAGAGAGAAGTCCCTGGGTCTCACCTCCAAAACCCATTTAACAAGACCATTTAACAGCTTGTAGTCTTTTCCCCTAAATAACAAAATTTTCTATTATCTATCAAATAACCAAAGGGGAAGAACACCCTCCCCACCTTCTGGGGATGGGACGTTGTTCTCTTAAAATGACTTCCTGCTGATTTGGGACGTAGTAAACCTGTTTGGGGCCCAAATAAGAATGGAAAAATGGTTAAAAATGTTAATAGAATCATTTGATGTTCAGTCCCTTTGTGCTCAGCTATTTAGATGTCCTACGAAGTTCATAGACAGAAGCTGAACTTCAGAACTTTACTGAAGATCTGGCTGGAGTAGTCTGTGGAGCTGAACGATCTTAGCAATTTTGAGTTGTTGTGGTTATAGACTTTTGAGAAAACTGTTATCCCCCCCAAAAAAAGGTAATTGTCCCACAGATGTTCCTTTATCATGTCACAGTTAGTTCAAAATATCACATATTCTGTATACTGCTTTAAAATTACAGATGCTGATATTCACCTCTGCTGCATGATATAAGGTGTTACAAAAGGTACTCATGTATTACTTTAAGATGACTAGGACTTCAATAGTGTCCTTCCCTGCTTTCCTTTTTATCATTTGTTTCATGCCTTTAAACACATTATTTGGGGAGGAATTCCATACACATATTAGCAGCCTCTACTTGTTTTCTTTTACAAAACAACAACGATAACAAAAAAACAAAACAAAACAAAAAAACCCAAAACAACTTTTGAGCACTCTCCTGAATGCTCCTTACAAAGATGGGTCTTGCCTGCTTCCCTGCAGTGCATGAGCATGCCCTTTTTGCAGTTCTGATTACTCTCACAAATTTCAAATTTTGCAAGTGTGATTTAAAAATGAGACAAAGGCACACATAAAAATGTAGGCCCCAAAGACTCAGAGAGACATAATCTCAGAGATTCAGAAGATGCCAAGTGACAATTGTGAAATTAAAATGCAGTTCAAATATCTATTATGTATATTCAGTTGCAGCCATCTTTCAAGTTTGTAGCTATTTGTAAGTCCTTCTAGGTTCCTTGAGAATGGGAAATATAACCTTATTAATGCTACATTGTAATAATCCTGACATTCAGGAGGCATTCAATTAATGTTTCTTCAGTTGAATTATAAATGTATAAATGAGAAACAAATACAGTTTTCAAAGAAATTGAAGATATGTGTTCATTGTTTTGAATACTGAATTAGTAGCTAAAATTCTCTGGATGTTACACCTTTAAAGCATTATTTTTGGTAATAGTGAGGTCATTGAGACATATATTACATAATGAATATCTATGGTAAAAGCAACAGTAACCTACAGTCATGACTGTGTACCTATTTTGAATACTGGTGAGCCCATTATAAACACCACATCAGTTAAAATAAATAGCTTCCACACTAGGTTGACAGTTGTTCTGGGGAAGCAACTGCTTTTCCCAGAATATTGCAGATATTGTTTTTAGTGTACAGTGTCGGAACATAATCTCGTTGCTATGATGGACATGATATCACTTTTGGAACTAAGTAGATGCCATCCCATTTAAGATGACATGTGTTTCATTTGCTACCCTCTGTTTAACTGTTTATTCAACTATGAATATACTTAAACAAATGCCAAACAAGTGATCACAAAAGCTTGTGAACCTTTAAAAGAAGCAAATGATTTACTCTAGTGACTTTTTAAGTATGAATTCTTTTCTTGGAAAGTATATCAAAAAAAGAGAGAGAGACAGAACATCTTTCTATCTGTTTCGCATAAGTCCAGCTTTCATTTTTAGCTTCACTGCACTTATAAGCGTCTACATTCCTAAGATGCTGTTATTTACTTTATGCACTGTTTGTTATCTGCCTTCACTTGATAACACGTGAGGTCCTTCCGGGCTGAAGGTCATATTACTGTGTGTATCTTGCTAACCTAAAATATGACTTGCATAAAAATATTTGTTTAATAAGTGAGTGACTGAAAAATATAAATGATAAAGTGTATAACATATGATGTTTTGGGGGGGGACACTCAAGTTTTCTAACTCCCCTTGTGGTCACAAGTGTGCTGGTTGCTTCACATCATTTGCTGGATACCTCTGAATATAAACAATATACCCAAGGTACCATCTGAATTTACTTATGGTGGCTAAGGCAGGAAACAGTGCAGGGAATTCCCCATTGGGTGTTTTGGTATCGGATCACTAGTACTTACTTGTGTCATTAGTGGTTTTATAAAATTAGTGAAATATTAATTGATGTTTATTTTCAGATTCCACAGGAATGAAAGGCTAAACCGAATCACAAGGAAGTTTCCTCATCTATATTCATAGCAGCCTTATTTGTAATAGCTAGAAACTGGAAACAACCCAGATGTCCCTCAACCGAAGAATGGATTAAAAACTGTGGTACATCTACACAATGGAATACTATTTCAGAAACAATGAAATCATGCAATTTTCAGCCAAATGGATGGAACTAGAGAAGCTCATCCTGAGTGAGCTAACCTAGACCCAGAAGGATGCACATGGCATCTATTCACTTATAGTCGGATTCTAGCCATTTAATACAGGATAACTATACTACAATGAATGTACCAAAGGGAACATGGACATAGACTTTTTATCCTGTCAGTGAGACACTTTACCCTAGTGGTGCTGCCTTCTAGGCCCCCAGTGTATGAGGAGGCTCTGGGTCCTCATATGACTGCTGAACTGGGGTGGGGGTCTGATATGTAGGAACACTTCACTCCAGAGGAGTGGGATGGAAGGGATAGGGGGTAGAGGGTGGGAGGGCGGGACTGGGAGGGGTGGAAAGAGGACACTATGGTGGAGATGAAACCTGAAGAATTAAATAAATAAATTAAAAAAAACTTTTGTCTTTTGCAAAACAGTTGAAAATAATTCTGAGAGATTGGCATTAGAATAGTTAACACCTACTATCTACCACTGTAGAAATCCTGTAATTGATTATTACCTGTGGGTTAAATAACAAAGCAGAATGAAAATTTGTGAAATAATATCCTGTCTTTGCCTTCTAATGACCAGTACCTTGAAGTTATTTTTGACAAAGTATTAAACTGACTTTTGATTTCTTCAAATACCAATCTTAATTTAAAATTTCAAGATAAAAGTTATATTCTTAACTGTGAATATTTTATTGTGTTGAAAAAAAGTCTACAGAGGGAACTTAGAGTATATATTGGCAAGTATAGACATCGTTTTAAATAAAATATGAGACAAATGATGAAAAGATTAAATGCAATCACTCCATTACTGTGAAAGCAGTCACTAATTACCAGTCTTCAGGAAAACAAAATGTGATGATCTTAACTGTAGAATTATACAAGCTTCATTTCATTATTTGAAAAAAAAAAAGCTTTGTTCATAGGAAGAAGATAAAAATAAAGTATGGCTCTTTCATCACAGTAATAAAACAAATAGATAAGAAGCAAAGTGTTTAGACAACTGCTATTAATTATATTCTTAATAAATCCAAGAGCATAGGGTTCAAAGCACAAAAGAATTGAATGTGGCAAAAGAAAAAAATGTGTGTACTGACATGCTCACTTTTCTTCTTGTCAGTATGCCAGGAGTGATAATAAAAAATGAGCAAGGGATGAAAGTATTATCTCTGACGCAGCTGAAGTCTCACCAGTTGGAAAGGTGTTTTACAAATGTGGTGAGAGAATGAGCATGTGCTAGCAGACTTAGGGTTATTGTAAGCATCTCCTATCCCATGAGTACACTTTAACTCATTTAATCCTAAAAATAGCCCCATGAAATCAGTATGATTATATCTGCATTTCCTGACTGAGAGTGTGATGTTCCAGGCTAAGAAATTGAATTAAGCACATTTGGTTAGTACACAGGATTCATACCCAAATTTTCTGATTGCCAATTCCATGTATTTTTCTATTTCATAGCTGCTGCATCTGAAACAAAATTATCCTCTTATCTCTCCTAAAAGAATGGCCCTGCTCCCCATGATCCATGACCCTGTATGTCCCCAGATTTCATTCCCAGTTTTGTTCTATGTCATTTTTGCATCTGATTATTTTATTGGCTTGATCTTACACATGGATCTATATTTAAGAATCTCAGTTCTTGATAACCTTAATAGGAAAACAATCAACACAGAAAATTTGGAGGATAAAGTAGACACCATAGATGAAGTATTTATGCTACAGAATGGTAGCATACTCACTTTTCTCTGAGGCATATCTATTCACCATAAGAAATCCTACTAACATGTAGGAATGGTTACAGTATGGAACATCTTTTAAGCTATCACGGCCATCGACTGATGAGACAAACCTCATGCCTCTGAGTAATTTCCTGTGCATCCATTCTCAATACTGATGTATCTAAATTGTTCTCTAATTTGTTCTGGCATCTCAATCAGCATTTGCCTAATATTTTTCTGTGTTGCTGCTCATGAGTTCTCCTTACTTATGAGATGAGGGCCCTAAGCATTGTCTTGCAATGTCCAGGAATATATACCTGTTATATTAACCACTGACAGTGATTTGGGAAGGGAAAGAGTCTGCCTTGAATGGGAAACTTTCGTCTATTACCTCAAATGTATAGGAGACATGGTCTTGTAGCCTTCTGTTTAATGTGTTCTTATATGATTTATTTTCCCAAAGAATTTCCTTGAGGGAACACTGTTAGTAATTATACCAGGATAACAAGGCTTTAAGGGGTACTGCCTCTGACAAACTGGGGTATATGGTCAAGTAGTCAATAAGGACTCTCTAGTGAATAAATCAAATTAATATTACTCACTCTCTATTTATGATCTCAGACTGAAGTATATCCTGCACAAGACCCCTAGAAGGTTCTTCTATCAGCATATTGGTTTATTTACTTTGTATCTTTCTTACAGGAGGACAACAAAGGCAAATTCAAAGTATGTGGCTGTCAACTTTACACAAATACCAAACAAGAGAGTTCTAGTAATAATAGAACAGAAATCTAAAAGGTCATTTTGAAAAATTTTCCATCATTGGAACCCTTGAATAAGTGTCTCATTGGCTTTGAGGAAAAGATTGTGACACCTTTTAGAAAACATATCATAAGATCTATCCTCCAGATAAGTCTCTGCCTCTTTGTGAGGGATGTATTTTATAAGCTTGTACACTCTTTAGTGTTGTTATATAATTCAGTGATAAAAGGCAAAAGGCCAGAAATAAATGTGCAACTCTAGCTTTCTGAAACAGTCCTCAGACAGGAGGACAGCAGTGTTCTCCCATACTCTGGTTGGAAACTGTGATGGAATTGCATTTTGATGCAAATAAAAAGACATTGACTTTGGAAAAGTTATGTAATGAATCCCTTCTGGGGTTTGAGAAGTCTGTGGAATTCAAATGTGTTTCAGATGCTATAAATGCTGCTTATGACAGGTGAAAAAGTACGTTCGAGAGAGTTCCATCACCCAGCTGTGAACCACTACTCAACCCCTGATATCATGTGCAATATATTGGCCTTTCTAACTTGCTGCAACTGTCTGAGAACCAAGCATTGCTTGAAAGCCAAAGATTCACCGAAGATAAGCACAGCATCTTTGCTGAGATCGAAGTTCCTGGCTCTGCACAGTTCTCAGTGCTTTGTAGCACAAGGTTAACAACCGGGTGCTTTTATTCTATTGTCGCTCATATTGTGTCAACAGTGTATGTCTCAGTGTACATAAATACACATTTTTGTATGTTACAGTAACATATTATAAAGCATTGGATATTTTGGAAATCCTTTCTTCTAAAATTAAAATCCAAATGCAAAGCTGGTCATTATAAACTCTTGCACTTCATATCACTCTAATGTTATTTAAAAAGGGCATATGATAATAAGTTTTGAGACAGACTGAATCTTCACTGATGTACAATTGAGAGTTGACACATAATAGCTTTTGATTGTAGAAGAGTTTAGTCATTAGAGGTCGTTATTATATACAATTTCATTCATGTTCTTAATGCATTTTAATGATGCAGGAGAAAGTGAGTTGTTAGTATCTAAATTCAATTATTATAACTAGGCCTTTCCATATATTTAATAACAACCATGTTAAAACAATGAAAATAGTGAAGAAATGATACACACACATATTTTGAAAGATAGGAAAATTACAATATATCACATTTCAAGAAGCAACAATAACAAATTAGAATTTAAAAATGTTCTTTGCAGTAGTTTTTTTTTTTTTCAAGGAGTGGAAAAGGGATAGATGTGGTCCATGTTTAGAAATACTTTCCAGTACACCAAAGGAGGCAGAAGATTCATAAGTTGAAAATAAGAAAGTTTCTCCAATGATGAATGACAGTGTTATTGAAGAAGGGCATCTTCAAGGGTGGCTTTAAGGTGCTCTATCAAGTAAAATATTGACATGCAGGGATAGAGAGGGTGATGAGCTATTTGGAGACAACAAACTGAATAAACAACAGCCATGGATAGGAAGTTTATTCCATTCCTCTGTAGAACACTGCACAGCTGCATTCAAATATTCCTATAGGAAAGCTATGGACTCCTACAGACATTTTCCAAGTAGATATCATTTTAAAGTTAAGCCTACTTGATGATGGTGTATGATACATTTGATGTGTTCTTGGATTTGGTTTGCAAGTATTTTATTGAGTATTTTTTGCATTTATGTTCATGAGGGAAATTGGTCTGAAATCATCTTCCTTTGCTGGGTCTTTGTGTGGATTTGGTATCAGGGTGACTGTGGCCTCATAGAATGAGTTTGGCAGTGTTCCTTCTGTTTCTATTTTGTGGAAGAGTTTGAAAAGTATTGGTATTAGCTCTTCTTTGAAGGTCCGGTAGAATTCTGTGCTGAAAACATCTAGGCCTGGGCTTTATTTGGTTGGGAGACTTTTAATGAATGCTTCTATTTCCTTAGGGGTTATAGGACTGTTTAATTTGTTAATCTGATCTTGATTTAACTTTGGCAAGTGGAATCTATCAAGAAAGTTGTCCATTTCACTTAGGTTTGCAAATTGTGTGGAATATAGGTTTTTGAAATAAGACCTAAAGATTCTTTGGATTTACTTGATGTCTGTCATTATTTCTCCCACTTTATTTCTGATTTTGTTGATTTGGGTATTTTCCCTCTGGCTTCATCCCAGGAATGCAGCGGGTGTGGTTCAACATAGGAAAATCCATTAGTATAATCCACCATATAAACAACCTGAAAGAAAAAAAAAAAAAACACATGATCATCTCATTAGATGCTGAAAAGCATTTGACAAAATCCATCACCCCTTCATGTTAAAAGTCTGGGAACGAACTGGCATACAAGGACCATACCTAGAAGTAATGAAGGTGATATACAGCAAGCTGGTAGCCAACATCAAATTAAATGGAGAGAAACTTAAAACATTTCCCCTAAAATCAGGGACAAGGCAAGGCTGCCCACTCTCCCCATTCCTCTTAAACATAGTATGTCAAGTTCTAGCCAGAAAAATAAGACAACTAAAGGAGATGAAGAGGATACAGATCAGAAAGGAAGAAGTTAAATTATCCCTATTCACAGGATAGCATATGTAAGTGACTCCAAAAATTCCACCAGAGAACTGCTACATCTGATAGACTCTTTCATCAAGGTGGCTGGATACAAAATTAACTAAAAAAAAAAAAATTGGTAGCCCTTCTTTACATAAAAGATAAATGGGCCTAGAAAGAAATTAGGGCAACAACACCCTTCACAATAGCCACAAATAATATAAAATACCTGGGGTAACTCTAAGCAAGCAAGTGAAAGACCTGTATGACAAGAACTTCAAGTCCTTGAAGTAAGAAATTGAAGAGGATACCAGAAGATGGAAAGATCTCCCATGTTCATGGATAGGTAGGATCAACATAATAAAAATGGTCATTCAACCAAAAGCAATATAGAGATGAAATGCAATTCCCATCAAAATGCCAACACAATTCTTTACAGACCTTGAAAGAATAACTCTCAACTTTGTATGGAATAACAAAAACCCAGAAAAGCTAAATCAATCCTGCACAATAAAAAAACATCTGGAGGTATCACCATCCCAGATTTTAAGCTATACTATAGAACAACAGTAATAAAAACAGCATGGTACTGGTATGGAGACAGACCAGTTGATCAATGAAATTAAACAGAAGACCCAGAAATAGACCCCCACACCTATGGTCACTTAATTTTTGACAAAGCACTCAAAACCATACATTGGGAAAAGGACAGCATCTTTAACAAATAGTGCTGGTATAACTGGATGTTGACATGTAAAAGAATGAAAATTGGCCCATACTTATCACCTTGCACAAAACTTAGGTCCAAGTGAATCAAAGACCTTAACATAAAACTGGACACACTAAATCTAACAGAAGAGAAAGTGGGGAAAAGCCTCAAACTCATTGGCACAGGTGACAACTTCCTGAACAGAACACCAATAGCTCAGACTGTAAGACCAACAATCAATAAATGGGACCTCATGAAACTGAAAAGCTTCTGTAAGGCAAAGGACACTTTCAGAACAAAACATCAGCCTACAGATTGGGAAAAGATCTTTATCAACCCCATATCTAATAGAGGGTTAATATCCAAAATTTATAAAGAACTCAAGAAATTAAATACCAACAAACCAAGTAACTCAATCAAAAATAGGGAACAGAGCTAAAACAAGAATTCACAAAATGGGAATCTAGAATGGCTGAGAGTCACTTGAAGAAATGCTCAACATCCTTAATTGTCAGAGAAATGCAACTCAAGATGACTCTGAGATTCCATCTCACATATGTCAGAATGACTAAGATTAAAAACTCAAAAGACAGCATATGGTGGCGAGGTTGCAGAGAAAGGGAAACACTCCCACATTGCTGGTGGGGGTGCAAACTTGTACAAACACTATGGAAATCAGTCTGGCAATATCTTAGAAAACTTGGAATAGGTCTACCTCAAGATCCAGCCATATCACTTCTGGTCATATACCCAAAAGATTCCTCACCAATCCATAAGGACATCTCCTCAGGTATGTTCATAGCAGCTTTATTTGTAATAGCTAGAAATTGGAAACAACCCAAATGTCCTTAAACCAAAGAATGGATTAAGAACAAAACAAAATAAAATAAAGCAAAACAAAACAGAACTGTGGTTCATTTACACAATGGCATACCACTCAGCTATCAGAAACAAGGAAATCATGCAATTTGCAACCAAATGGATGGAACTAGGAAAGCTCTTCATGACTGAGCTAATTAAGACTCAGAAAGATACACACGGCTTGTATTCACTTATAACTGGATTTTAGCCATTTAGTGCAGAAAAACCATCCTACAATCAATAGACCCAAAAGAACAGGAACATGGACTTGGTTACCTGTTAGTGGGACCCTCCATCCTAGTTTTACTGCCATCTATGCCTCCTGTGCAAGAGGAAGCTCTTAGATGTCATGTGACTAATGAACTGAGGGTGATTGATACAGGGCGGCACCCCACACTGGAGGGATGGGATGGGTAGGAGAGGGGTTAAAGGATGGGAGGGTGGGACTGGAAGGGGGTGAAGGGAGGGGGCAGTAATGGAGATGTAACTTGAAGTAATAAATAAATGTTTAAAAACTTAAATATAATATTTTATATCATTATAGAAATTGTGTGTGTGTGTATGGTATATAGCTCTTTTTGGTTTTGACTCATTTAGCAGTGATAAACATTTTGATGGTTTTTGACACTCTGTTAATGGCACTTGAATCTTTCTGTTTGTAATAGTAGGTTTTCCTTTTTGAGTTCAGCTATAACAGGGTAACCATGGTGATAACTTCATTTGGTTATGAGGCTAATATCACATCTCTAAAAAATGTCATTTGCTCAGGTGAGGAACATGAACCATAGAGAGGTTAGGTATCTAGCTCAGATTTACACAGTTAGTAGGTGGGGAGGCTTGGGTTAAAATCCAAGAATCCTGATTCTAGACATAGCAGTCTTAGTCTAATGTAGCTTCTCCTACTGTTGTAGCATCCACATACATTTAAAAAACATAAGTAGAAATCCTTCATCCTCAGAAGATTAAAAGTAATGTACTGTGGGGACACAGAGATAACCCAGTGATTAAGGGCACAGGTTGCTCTTCTTGAGGGCCCAGGTTTGATTTTCGGCACCCACATGGTGGCTCACCAGTCCCAGGGGATAAAACCCTCTCTTTTCACTTCATTTTTTCACCAGGCATGCATGCAGTTCACAGACATGCAGGCAAAACATGTATACACATAAAATAAATAAATTAAAAACTAAAAGTAATGTATTGTCTTTAGGAAGACAGGCTATAATATGAGGTTGCCATTTAAGACTTTTCATTTTAGGAATTATTTAGAGAAGGAAAATATCATTTCTAAACATAGTAACAGAGTGTTAATATTTCCCTTGAATTATTTATAAACCTTGGTTTATTGAGTCACATAGCAGACAGGAAAGAGAATCAAATCAACAAATGTGTTTTTGTGCTTTTTTATGTATGCACATGCACAAGCAATGCACACATAGTACAGAGAAATTTTCTACTGCGTATTAAAAAGCTGAATGAAATGTCCATGTTTGATAGGTCTACATGCTGTGAAGTCCAAAGTTAAGTAGAAAAATGTGTTCATTCTTTCTCTTTTGCTGTTAGTACAATGCAACTCTTAGAGGGACTCAAAAATCCAAGGGCTTGAATTTACCTTATTGCATATTCCTCTATTGAAGAGGAGCAGTTTCATAATAGAGATAGTTCAGTGTCATACACTGCTGTGGTGAATGTCAGTTATTGTCCCTCTCTCACTATCAGGAGTTCCTGCTGAAAGCTGTAGGTTTGAGGAGAGTCCAGATTATGAATTATATCCATTTAATCTTTTTTCATGAATCTCTAAAGCTGCTTATGTGAACAGCTGATAACTCATGCCTCCTTGTTTATGACAACTACTATATTAAGGGAGTGAGTCTGGGTTTAATCTATTGTTGACATTTTGTGAAACATAACCTTGTCATCTTCCTGTAGGAACATTCACATATGTTACTTCCAGCATATTATGTCTTATGACACACACACATTCACATTTATATTGCCTCATATAGAATGTACTAACTCCTGGGTTTTCTTGTTTCAATGAATATAGGTTTTTTTATGTTTATTTATTACTTCAAGTTACATCTCCATCACAGTTCCCTCTCTCCACCCCTCTCAGTCCTACCCTCCCACCCTCTCCCACTCTTCCACCTATCCTACTCCTCTGGAGTAGGTTGCCCCTACATATCAGTCCCCCTTAGTTCAACAGTCATATGAGGGCTAAGAGCTTCCTCTTGCATTGGGGAGCTATATGGCAATTCCATTAGGGCAAAGTGTCCCACTGACAGGTAACAAGGTCTATGTTCCTGTTCCTTTTGGTGTGTTGGTTGTAGTATAGTTATCCTGTACTACATGGCTAAAATCTGATTATAAGTGCATAGATGCCATGTGCATCTTTCTGAGTCTGGGTTAGCTTACGTAGGATGACCTAATGTAGTTACATCCATTTGGCTGCAAATTTCATGATTTTCTTGTTTCTGATAGCTAAGTAGTATTCCATTGTGTAGATGTACCACAGTTGTTTTTTTTTTAATAATTTACTTTTTATTTCTTCAAGTTACATCTCAATCACAACCTCCTCACTACTCCCCACTCCAGTCCTATCATTCCACCCTCCTCCCACTCAACCCCCATCCTCTACCCTTTGTTTTTTTTTAGTTCAATTCTTTTTCCGCCCAACAGCTCCTCCTTTCAGTCCAACAAATGGTTCTTTCTCTTATAACTATAAATACAATACAAAACAACAGAAATAAATAGGCCACAATTATGAGAGTTATATGGCTTAGCATACATTCCCAATGTCCAGTCCATATGTATTTGGCACCTGACTTTAACATTCTACTATCTAACCATCTCCATGAGTTTAAAGTTCTATATCTAACTCAGCTTTCATACTAACTTGCCTCACAATTTTAAAAACATCTTCTTAGATCCAGAATGCCCTCTTGATTCCTAAACAACTCAAAATTTAACTATGAGACTCTAGCTATCTATTCTTCAACCACCTCAGAGACCTGAGAGGGATAAATATATCTGATTATATAGGAAGTGCAGGGCCTGCAGCTTCCAAAACTAAGAAATGACATACCAGTGGCTGCCTGGACAGTTCCCATTCTCTCTCCATACATTACAGCATCAATCTTCAGCCGTTTGGCCCCATTTCTCTGACAGACATTGATTGTAGAGCAGGAATTATGAAGGACTTACCTATCCTGTCTTGGCAGAGCTAGGCTGTCGACTTACCTGCTTCCAAGTTTTGTCCTTTTTGGACAGCAGTCTGTCTACAGTTGAAGCAAGGGGTTTTTCTTGCCAAGAGAAAGACTTACCACCAATTCAACCATCTCCCACTGGAGATTCTTCGATGCTCATCTTCTACTTGGAGTAGAATATGGGGTGCTGTCAGGAGCTGACATGTCTTGATATCAAAAATCTTAAGTTAAGAAAACATCTTTGAATGCCATATTCTGCAGATCTCTTGAGGTTTTTGAAGATGCCCTAACTATCTCTTATATTTAGATAAGCAAATATTGCTTGTCTCTTAGCAACTTGATTTCTGAGTAGCTTAGAAAATAACTGTGATAGATTGTCATAGTAACTAATAAAATGACACGCTTGCATGACTATTAGTTTCCATTTCTTAATTATCCTAAACAGTTTATGACGGTTGGTAACAAGAGGCCAAAACTTTACATTTCATTTTTAAGCATTACTAGGTACAATACCTTTAAGAAGCATTACCATTGTTTTTATACATTCTTCTGTTGAGGGACATCTGGGTTGTTTCCAGTTTCTAGCTATTTTAAATAAAGCTACTATGAACATAGATGAGGAAATGTCCTCGTGGTTTGGTGAGGAATTGTTTGGATGTATACCCAGAAATCGTATGGCTGGATCTTGAGGTAGAGCTATTCCAAGTTTTCTAAGATATCACCAGACTGATTTCCACAGAGGTTGTATAAGTTTGCACTCCCACCAGCAATGGAGGAGTGTTCCCCTTTTTCACACCCTTGCCAGCATGTGCTGTCATTTGACTTTTTGATCTTAGCCATTCTGACAGGTGTGAGATGGAATCTCACAATCATCTTGAGTTGCATTTTCTGATGATTAAGGATGTTGGGCATTTCTTCAAATGTCTCACTGACATTAGAGATTCTTCCTTTGTGAATTCTCAGTTTAGCTCTGTTCCACATATTTTGATTGGATTATTTGGTTTCTTGGCGTTTAATTTCTTGAGTTCTTTATAAATTATGGATATTAGTCCTCTGTCAGATGTGGAGATGGTAAAGATCTTTTCCTAGTTTGTAAGTTGCCATTCTGTTCAAATGACAGTTTCCTTGGAGGTATCACCATCTCTGATTTCAAGATATACTACAGAGAAATAGTAATAAAAACAGAATGGTACTGGTATAGAAACAGATCAGTTGATAAATGAAATCGAATTGAAGACCAAGAATAAAACCCATACACCTATGGTCACTTAATTTTTGACAAAGAACCTAAAACTGTACAGTGGAAAAAGGATAGCATCTTCAGCAAATGGTGCTGGTCTAACTGGATGTCTACATGTAAAATAATGCAAATAGACCCATACTTATCACCTTACACAAAACTGATCACAAGTGATCAACGACCTTAACATAAAACTGGACACACTAAATCTAATAGAAGAGAAAATGGGGGAAAGCCTTGAACTCATCAGCACAGGTAACTACTTCCTGAACAGAACACCAATAGCTCAGACTATAAGACCAACAATCAATAAATGGGACTTCATGAAATTGAAAAGCACCTACGCTTGTTTTTTAAAAGCATAATATATTCATAATGATTTTAAAATTGGAAATTTATATACCATTTTAGGGGAAAACAAGAGTAAATTTATTAATGTTTATTCTACAGATATACCTATCTTTGCCTTATTTATTATTATCATAATGACAGTGTTGAACAGGGTGAGAATAAAACTAACTTATAATTATCTGCCACACCCAGGGTAATAAACTCAGGGTAATAAATCTACATGTCCTTTTTTTAATAAATGGAAGGGGAAGTGTGATTTAATTATTTTACAGTATTGTACCCACTGCAATTTTTTTGTTCTGATTTGTTCTAATTGTTTTTAGAAATATGTATTATTTAGTTTTTTTAGTCTTATTTGTTTATTAGTGATTTCATACACAAGAACCTGATGAGTTCTAAATTATTAGTGTTGCTCTTATGTATATGTGTTTATGTCTGACTACTTGGGATTGGATCACTTATCTGGAGTTCAATACCCTAGAACAAATCAATTCTCCCTTTTTCAGCAGTCATCAATTGCCTGGAGCTTTTTAATCTTGGTTTAGGGCTTATGATATTTACCCCATCCATACTGTTATGTTGATTCATGTTGTCATTTTCAGGTCTTATAATTTAGGCAACTATATTGTTGATATTTCATGGTTGTAACTTTTTGGTCATATATAGAAGACACTTGCAGCAGATATCCTGTCCTCTGGTTATTACAATCTTTATTCCCAAAATGGATTTTACAATGTCTTTCCCACAATGTTTCCTGAGATTTAGTTGCAGGGGTGTGTTGCAGGTGTAACAGTTGGGGCTCGGTACCCCATTGTCAGTTGTCTTATACATTTTGGCAAGTTGCATCTTTCTGTGATGGTCTTGATCTACTGGAAAAAAAAGATTCTTTGAAGAGGATTGAGAGTTACATTTATCTGTGGGGTATAAAAATAAATGTTGAGAATGTGGTTAGAATTATACTGTTTTAAGGGTAGTAGTAAATTTTTCTCTGGTCCTTGTTCTTGCCTGCCATGAGTAGTTTTACTATGCTAGGCATAACTTTCCCCTCCTATTCAGTTGGCCTTACTCCAGTTAAGTGGGTTTTTGTTACTCTAAGGATACAGATACCATTATTGCCAGGAGTTAGGTCAATAATTGACAAGTGGGGGCTCATAAAAATAAAATTCTTATGTGTGTGAAGGGAAACAACCAACTGAGTGAGGAAGAAGCCCACATTGTGGGAGAGAATTCTTGCCAATTATACATCTGATAGAGGATGTATCTAGAATATATACATAAGTCGAAAAAAAAAAGAGTCAAGAGAATAAGTGACCAAATTGAAATAAATAAATAATGGCAAAAAGATATCTCAAAAAGTGCTGAACACTCTTAGCCATTAGGGAAGTGCAAACTAAATATACTTTGAGATTTCATCGTGCCCCAGTCAGAATGCTTAAGATCCACAAACGGGTGACAAATGTCATGGGGAACGGGGAAAGGGTGTTGGTCAGTTTGAAAATTTCAAAGTACTGTATGGAAATCAGTATGAAGAATCCTTAGAAAAGGTAAAAATGCATTTACCATATGATCCAGATATTCCACTCCTTGGCATATGCCCAAAGCACTTGGCATCCTATTCCACAGATATTTGCTCAGCCTTGTTCATTGTCATTCTCTTCATAATGGGAAGGAAATAGAAACAGCCTAAATGTTTTTCACCTGATGAATAGCTGATGGAATTGTGGTAAATATACACAATGAATTACTATTCAGCTGTAAAGAAAAATGAAATTATGAAACATGCAGATTGATGGATTGTATTGAGTGAGATAACTCAGATCCAGAAAGACAAACATCGCATGTTCTCTTAATTTTGGATCCTAGTTCTGAACATTATAAGCTATTATTGCCATGGCCCTTTGTTGCTTACAAAAGCTGAAGGTAATACATTATGTACTTCAGACAAAGAAATCAGAAAAAAATGAGCTGTAACTAACCTTGCAGTTCCCCTCCACCTAAGGACTAGCCCTCACTAATCCAGAAAGAAGTATGAAAACTACCAAAGGAGAAAGCAATCAAAAGTCCTGCACAGTATAATGCCTATGAAGAAAAACAATGATAAGCTTGGCAAAGTATGGATTAATTTTAAACAGCTATATTCTTTCTTTCAGGTAGAGAATATGATAGCCACCCGTTTTGTTTCAAATATAAGATTTCAACTCAATGAGACAAATTTTCAGTTTTCTTGTGAACGAGACGGGTACGCTGTGAGTGAACAAGTGTTCTTTTAGGGAGAAAGATAGAATTTCCAGCTGTAACATTTAGAATATTTGTGTCTTTCCACTATGTGCATCTTTCTTGTACTTTTCTTGAACTGGTAAATATTATTATTTATGCTAAGGTTCTTTAACCTGCCAAATCTATTTGTTTCCTCATCACTGTTCTCAGTCTGATTTTCTTTCTTTAATGTTAGCTACTCTGGAGTCATCTTAAGGGATAAGCTAAATCTTATTTTTTTTTTTTTTTTGGTTGATGGGCTCATTCTGGTGACAGTCTTATTTCTAAGTATTTGCTGGGAAATACAAAAGCATTAATTTCCCCCAGTGCTACAAACTCCAAAATTTCTAATATCTTATTTAGCTTTGATTATAGCTGTCAGGTAGAGAACTCTTAACTGATTCCCCTTTCCAGCTGATGTATTTGCTACTGGAAAATTCTCATTGAGTTCAGATTTCTTTTGCATTATAAAAGCAGCAAAAGCAGGCAAGGCATGATAATATCTGGACCATCATCAGCCAGATCTAGACTTAGAGGTATGTTTTTCTGGCTTCCATAGTATGAAAGGCTGAGCAGCCTCTAATCTCTACTTCGTGTGTGTGTGTGTGTGTGTGTGTGTGTGTGTGTGTGTGTGTGTGTG
>CAJQZJ010032535.1:80767-112904 GCA_907164525.1 Lophiomys imhausi
TGTGTGTGTGTGTGTGTGTGTGTGTGTGTGTGTGTGTGTGTGTGTGTTTGTGTGTGTGTGTGTGTGTGTGTGTGTGTGTGTGTGTGTGTGTTCATGTTATACCCATTTCTTACTATAGTTTAGCTTTTGGCATTTCAGTCATTGCCACATCCTGCTTGGTGGGAAGGGTTAGGATATCTAGAATAAGTATCTTCAAGAAAGTTACAAGAGAGAGAACTAAAGAAAGTGTGTGGATTTGGGTGGGTAAGGAGGAGTTCAGAGAAGTTGGGGGAGGAGAAACAATAATCAGAATATATTGCATGAAAATACCTGTTTTCTTTTTTTTATAATTTAGTTTTTATTTCTTCAAGTTACATCTCAATCACAATCCCATCCCTACTCCCCCCCTCCTGTCCCACCCTTCCACCCACTTCCCCCTCAACCCCACATCCTCTACCCTTTTTTTTTTTAGTTTAAGGTGTATCTTTTCCCCCCCCAACAGCTCCCCCTTTCAGTCCAACAAATGGTTCTTTCTCTCATAACAATAGATACAATACAAAACAACAGAAATAGATAGGCCACAATTATGAGAGTTATATGGCTTAGCATACATTCCCAATGTCCAGTCCATATGTATTTGGCACCTGACTTTAACATTTTACTATCTAACTATCTCCATGAGTTTTTAGAGTTCTATATATAACTCAGCTTTCATACTAACTTGCCTCACAATTTTAAAAATATCTTCTTAGATCCACAACACCCTCTTGATTCCTAAACAACTCAAAATTTAACTATGAGACTCTAGCTATCTATTCTTCAACCACCTCAGAGACCTGAGAGGGATAAATATATATGATTATATAGAAGGTGACCATCGAAGAATCTCCAGTGGGAGATGATTGGATTAGTGGCAAGCCTATCTCTTGGCAAGAAAAACCCCTTGCTTCAACTGTAGACAGAATGCTGTCCAAAAAGGACAAACTTGGAAGCAGGTAAGTTGACAGCCTAGCTCTGCCAAGACAGGGTAGGCAAGTCCTTCATAATTCCTGCTCTACAATCAATGTCTGTCAGAGAAACAGGGCCAAACGGCTGAAGATTGATGCTGTAATGTATGGAGTGAAAATGGGAACTGTCCAGGCAGCCACTGGTATGTCATTTCTTAGTTTTGGAAGCTGGGGGCCCTGTACTTCCTATAAAATCAGATATATTTATCCCTCTCAGGTCTCTGAGGTGATTGAAGAACAGATAGCTAGAGTCTCATAGTTAAATTTTGAGTTGTTTAGGAATCAAGAGGGTGTTTTGGATCTAAGAAAATACTTGTTTTCAATAACAAAAAGAAAGTAATACACACCATTTCTAATTTCAACTGTTGGTTCACATTTAAGTAACACTTAGATGTCTGTAGTAGAATCTGTAAGTAGGTGGCCACTAATATGTCTTTCTGTCTGCAGGTGTTTCTGTTGGACCGTAGGAATACAGACTGCTATAGAACGATAGTTAGCTCTCACTCTACTTTTTTTCTCAATGAAACTCATTTGACAACCCAGACAAGACAAAGGACAGAAAATAACTGAAAAAGAAGCAAAACAAAACAACATTCAGAAACTCACTGGGCATGATATAAAACCCAAACATGATAAAGCGCACCAGTGAGCATTCACACAACAAACAGGTGGTGGTCCTGTGTTCAACTCCTGCAGCCCATTTGTGGTATAAGGCACTGGGATTGGGTTCTGCTGCTCAGTGAATAAGCATGCTATGGAAAGCCATGTAATAATAACTGTCCCCCCCAGAAAAAGCTTAAAATATCAGTAGTTTTCGAAGTTGAATTTTCTGACTATGCTCTGATAAATTCTTCTTTCATTTGGTGGGATGAGCAGGAATGAGACAAAGTCAGTCATTTTGGCTACTTTTTATTGGATAAACAAACTAGTCTTCCATATCTTTGAGACATTAAATATCTATGAGTGTGTCCACACAAGCAAAATATTACCACACTTAAAAAATTAGACTCAGAATTTTTTGAGGTCACGTAGAAAGTGAGAAGTCTATCTATTTTTTTAATAAATAAATTTATTTATTTGTTGCTTCAGGTTACATCTCCATTATATTGTCCTCTTTCACCCCTTCCCAGCCCTGCCCTACCACCTTCTACCCCCTAACACTTCCATCCCACTCCTCTGGAGTGGAGTGTCCCTACATAACAGTCCCTTGTCCCAGTTCAGAAGTCATATGAGGGCCGAGAGCTTCCTCATACACTGGGGGCCTACAAGGCAGTACCACCAGTGAAAAATGTCTCATTGCCAGGGAGAGAAAACTAAAAAACAAACAAACAAAAAGTCTATGTCCATGTTCCCTTTGGTGCATGTAGTATAGATATCCTGTGCTATATAGCTAAAATCCTACTATAAGTGAATAGATGCCATGTGCATCCTTCTGAGTCTAGGTTAGCTCACTCAGGATGAGCTTCTCTAGTTCCATCCATTTGGCTGAAAATTGCATGATTTCATTGTTTCTGATAGCTGAGTAATATTCCATTGTGCAGATGTACCACACTTTTTTAATCCATTCTTCAGTTGAGGGACATCTGGGTTGTTTCCAGTTTCTAGCTATTACAAATAATGCTGCTATGAACATAGATGAGGAAACTTCCTTATAATTTGGTGAGGAGTCATTTGGGTGTTTACTCAGAAGAGGTATGTCTGGGTCCTGAGGCAAAGCTATTCCAAGTTTTCTAAGATATCGCCATATTGACCTCCATAGTGGTTGCGCAAGCCTGCACTCCCACCAGCAATGGAGTAGGGTTCCCCTTTCTCCACACCCTTGCCAGCATGTGCTGTCATTTGAGCTTTTTTTTTTTTTACATTTTTTTCCTTTATTTTTTATTTCTTCAAGTTACATCTCAATCGCAGTCCCCTCCCTATTCCCCCTCCAGTCCCACCCTCCCACCCTCAACCCCCCATCCTCTTCCCTTTTTTTTTCTTTTAAGTTTAAGGTATATCTTATTTCCCCCTACAGTTTCCCCTTTCAGTCCAACAAATGGCTCTTTCTCTTATAATAACAAATACAATACAGTACAACAGAGGTAATTAGGCCACAGTTATGAGGGTTATATGGCTTAATGTACATTCCCAATGACCAGTCCATATGTATTTGGTACCTGATTTTAACATTCTACTATCTAAACATCTCCATGAGTTTAAAGGTCTATATCTGACTCAACATTCATACTAACTTGCAACACAATTTTAAAAGTATCTTCTTAGATCTATAACACTCTCTTGACTCCTAAACAACTGAAAATTAAATTATGAGACTCTAGCTATCTGTTCTTCAACCACCTCAGAGACCTGAGAGGGATAAATATATCTGATTTTATAGGAAGTACAGGGCCTGCAGCTTCCCAAACTAAGAAATGACATACCAGTGGCTGCCTGGACAGTTCCCATTTTCTCTCCATACATTACAGCATTGATCTTCAGTCATTTGGCCCCGTTTCTCTGACAGACATTGATTGTAGAGCAGGGGTTATGAAGGACTTACCTACCAGAAATAAACTGGCAAGAGACAAGCAACATCTGCTTACCCTAGTATAAGAGATAGATAGGTCCTCTTCAAAAACCTCAAGAGATCTGCAGAATATGGCATTCAAAGATGTTTTCGTAACTTTAGATTTTTTTATATCAAGACATATCAACTCCTGACAGCACCCCCTAGTCTCCTCCAAGTAGAAGATGAGCATTGAAGAATCTCCAGTGGGAGATGATTGAATTAGTCGCAAGCCTATCTCTTGGTAGGAAAAGCCCCTTGCCCCATCTGTAGACAGAATGCTGTCCAAAAAGGACAAAACATGGAAGCAGGTAAGTCATTTGAGCTTTTAATCTTAGCCATTCTGACAGGTGTGAGATGGAATCTCAGAGTCGTCTTGAGTTGCATTTCTTTGTTGGCTAAGGATGTTGAGAATTTCTTCAAGTGTCTCTCAGCCTTTAGGAATTCCTCCTTTTTGAATTCTCTATTTAACTCCATCCCCCATTTTTTATTGGATTATTTGGTTTCTTGGCATTTAATTTCTTGAGTTCCTTGTAGATTTTGGATATTAGCCCTCTGTCAGATGTGGGATTGGTGAAAATTTTCTCCCAGTCTGTAGGCTGCCGTTTTGTTCGAATGACAGTGTCTTTTGCCTTACAGAAGCTTTTCAGTTTCATGAGGTCCCATTTATTGATTGTTTGTCTCAGGTCCTGAGCTGTTGGTGTTCTGTTCAGGAAGTTGTCCCCTGTGCCAATCAGTTCGAGGGGTACAACAAGAACTTCAAACCCTTTAAGAAAGAAATTGAAGAGTCCTTTAGAAGATGGAAAGATCTCCCATGCTCATGGATAGGTAGGATCAACGTAATAAAAATGGCCATCCTACCAAAAGCAATATATAGATTCAATGCAATTCCTATCAAAATACTAACACAATTCTCTATAGACCTAGAAAAAGCTATTTTGAATTTCATATGGAACAACAAAAAACCCCAGAATAGCTAAATCAATCCTGTACAATACAAAAACTTCTGGAGGTATCATCATCCCAGATTTCACGCTGTACTACAGAGCAATAGTAGTAAAACCAGCATGGTATTGGTATAGAAACAGACCAGTAGATCAATGGAATTGAATTGAAGACCCAGAAATGGACCCACATACCTATGGCCACCTAATTTTTGATGAAGAGGCCAAAACCACACAATGGAAAAAGGACAGCATCTTCAACAAATGGTGCTGGTCCAAGTGGATGTCCACTTGTAAAAGAATGGAATCAGACCCATACTTATCACCTTGTACAAAACTTAAGTCCAAGTGGATCAAAGACCTTAACATAAGGCCGTTCACACTAAATCTACTAGGAGAAGTCTATCTTTGTAGCTTAATATGTAGAATAATACATTAGAAAAGTAAGAATCTCTTTAAAGTATCATTTATCACATGATTTGACAATTTTATTTTCTTGAAAGCAATGGATATATACGACATATTTTGAAATTTTCACAAAACCTGGATCTATAAATTAAGATTTAATGGATGAATTTATATTGGTACTATATTTATGGTTCTGGGGATTATAAAATTATAAAGAAATACCTATTGTTATAAGAAACACTTATTTTCTTAGTGAACATTGCTTCCTTAGGAGACCTAAGTTTTCATGAATGCAAATTGTGTGTTAAATGTATGAGGAAAAAGACACTAATTATAGCATCAAAATGTTGCATACTTGCAAATATAAGCACTTTACATATACAAGCTTCTATTTGCTTTGATATAATAAAAATTCACAAAGAAACTGCTGTTTGAATTATGATCTAAGCACATTTCTAAGCATTTGCTAAATCTTTGAGTGACACATTGGATAACAGTGAAAATTAGCTGCCATTTCTCCTATCTAATGATAGTTAATAGTTCAGAAAACAAGCTCAGAACTCACACTCTCGTAATGGGGATGTGCCACTGTCAAATCACTGAGATATAATTACGATTTTGAAATCATAATGACTAAGTGTGTGTAATTAATAAAACTGTACTTAGAGTGAGCAGAAAATGTGAAAATGTATTTGACTATTAAAAGCAAAATGCAAGATCCATTTATTTTTTATTTGCCTATATTTAAGGCATACAGCATGATGTTCTTATGTGTGTATATGCAACAAAATGGTCATAAAAAGAAAATAAACACATTTATCATCTTGCTGTCATTTTCAGCTTTCTGGCAAGAATATCTAAAATATTCTTAGTAAATTTCCACCATAAAGTATTATAATAGTCCTCATGTTGCACTCTAGATTGTAGAAGTAGGATTTTTTTATTTCTGCTTTTATATACACTCTAATAAATATTTAAAATTTTTTTATTTATTGCTTAAGGTTACATCTCCATCATAGTGTCCTCTTTCGACCCTTCCCAGTCCCGCCC
The DNA here is from genome assembly GCA_907164525.1 of Lophiomys imhausi. Taxonomy (NCBI): domain Eukaryota; kingdom Metazoa; phylum Chordata; class Mammalia; order Rodentia; family Muridae; genus Lophiomys; species Lophiomys imhausi. Next base: position 86,701 of record CAJQZJ010032535.1, read on the forward strand.
CCCCCCCTTTACCCCCTAACCCTTCCATCCCACTCCTCTGGAGTGTAGTGTACCTACATAAGAGTCCCCGCCCCAGTTCAGCAGTTGTATGAAGGCCAAGAGTCTCATCATACACTGGGGGCCTACAAGGCAGCACCACTAGGACAAAGTGTCTCAATGACAGGATGAAAAAGTCTATGTTCCTGTTCTCTTTGGTGCATTGGTTGTAGTATAGATATCCTGTACTATATAGCTAAAATCTGACTATAATTGAATAGATGCCATGTGCATCCTTCTGAGTCTAGGTTAGCTCACTCAGAATGAGCTTTTCTAGCTCCATCCATTTGGCTGCAAACTGCATAATTTCATTGTTTTTGATAGCTGAGTAATATTCCATTGTGTAGATGTACCACAGTTTTTTAATCCATTCTTCAGTTGAAGGACATCTGGGTTGTTTCCAGTTTCTAGCTATTACAAATAAGGCTACTATGAACATAGATGAAGAAACTTCCTTGTGATTTGGTGAGGAATCATTTGGATGTATACCCAGAAGTGGTATGGCTGGGTCCCGAGGCCAGACGGACCTCCATAGTGGTTGCACAAGGCTACACTCTCACCAGCAATGAAGGAGGGTTCCCCTTTCTCCACACCCTCGCCAGCATGTGCTGTCATTTGAGCTTTTGATCTTAGCCATTCTGACAGGTGTGAGATGGAATCTCAGAGTCATCTTGAGTTGCATTTCTCTGATGTTTAAGGATGCTGAGCATTTCTTCAAGTGTCTCTCAGCCTTTAGGAATTCCTCCTTTGTGAATTCTTTGTTTATCTCTTTCTCCCATTTTTTAATTGGACTATTTGGTTTTATTTGAACAAAACGACAGCCTACAGATTGGGGAAAAATCTTCACCAACCCCACATCTGACAAAGGGCTAATATCCAAAATTTACAAAGAACTCAAGAAATTCATTTTTACGGTACTTAATACCTTTAGCTCCCTTCACACTTTGTTCCTTCCAATCCCTCAACACTAGGTTAGAGAGAAAGAAGGTTAAAGGGAAAAGGGGACAGAGTTCTCTTTGATCTACTTCCTGCTAATTAGGGTCACTGAGTTCTTTTTGGGGGCAATACCAAACTCAGTAGTCAGGATATCCAGTAGTCCAGTAAACTAGCAATAGCAAGCCAGGAAACACAGCAGCAAGATGAACCAGCAGCAGATCAGGGGAAGCACCTGCAGCAGGGAGAGCAGCCACCTCCTCCTTCTTCCAAATGCATGCACATCTTGGGGCTCTGCCTTTTTGTACCCTCTCTCAAGTCCTCTGAGAAACTAGTTACAGCTGGCTAAGCCACGCCCATGCTAGCTCATGAGGCACATATTGATTACACCTCTGGACTAACTGAAGCAGCCCCGTACCTGGGATTAAACAAAAATATTCTCATATCAGAACTGTTTTTAAAAAAATAAACAAAACAAAGATTTTACACTAGTTCTCTAGACATCCTGTATGCCTATGTGCCTTTGGTCATCCATCTTTCTATTTCCATATCCCACTTTCAGATTTCACTCTTGGTGACGTCCTGTGTCTGGAAAACTAAAATTGACAGGAGGCAAATGAAGCACTTGCAATAAGAATACAGTGAATTAATTCCTACTGTGACTAAGATAACTTTCTTGGAGTATAATTTTTATTATACATTTCCTGAGGCTGCAGTGAAGTACTAGGACTGTGTTTGGCTTTATATTGTCCATGTTAACATAGCATGCTGATTTTCATGTCAAATTTAATCATGCAGGTCTTTGAATTCATTTTGGATATGAGTAAAAGGAGACAGAGCTGAGTTTAGAATAACTCCATAAACTTCAGACTTTGCTCCAAGGTTAATAAAATCATATGTGACTTGTTCCTTGGAAGATAGTAGGACCAGAAAAATAGTTTGTTTGAAAATATTTTTTATAGATTAGTTATTTGAATTTTTCTATTATTGAACTTCTGTCTGAGTCTGTGACTTCTACACTCTTTTTTATTGCTATTACTTTACACTTCAGTGATATTTTTGATTTTTTGTTATCAAATAATATATCGGTGTTTACTGAATATCCCTTCAGAAATTCTAAAAGTTAAAAACAAAGTCCATTTTGCTCATTCTATCTTCTTAAAAATATAATAAAATATATTTGACACATGTTAAGTGACTCCTCATAAACTTTTTTGTTAATTTAGAGCTTAAGTTTATAAAATTAGAGATGAAATGGGAGGCACTAAAACAAACACTAATGAAATACAAAGAAACTTTAAGATATAGTTTGAAAATGTATCTTCCAACAAGTTGGAAAATGAAGAAATGTATACTCTTCTAGACAATTATGACCTGTGTTAGTTAAGGTTTATATTGCTGTGATGAAGCACCATGACCAAAAAGCAAGTTTGTGAGGAAAGGGTTTATTCGGCGTAGTTTTCACATCACTGTTCATCATTGTAAGTAGTCAGTACAGGGACTCAAACAGGGCAGGAACCTGGAGGCAGGAGTTAATGCAGAGGCCATGGAGGAGTGCTGCTTTCTGGCTCACTTCTCATGGCTTGCTCAGCTTGTTTTCTTACAGAACTCATGACCACCAACCCAGGCATGGCCCCACGCACAATGGACCAGATTGTCCCCTCATCAATCATTAATTAAGAAAATGACTTAGAGCAGGATTTTATGGAAGCATTTTCTCAGTTGAGGTTCCCTCCTTTCAGATATTTCTAGCTTGTGTCAAGTTCACATAAAACTAGCACATGACCTAACAAAATTAAGAAAGAAGATATAAATAGCTTAAGCAGATCTTTAACAGGTAATGGAATTGAAACTGTAAGTCTCCCAATTGAAAGCATTCAATCCCAGGTGGATCCACTGCTGATTGCTACCATTGCTACCTGATATTTAAAGAATATCTAACACAGATGTCCCTTAAATTATTCCATAAAACAAAAAGGAAGATTTCAACAAGAAATTTGGAGAACACAAATAGCTCAGGCTTTAAGATCAACAATCAATAAATGGGACCTCATGAAACCGAAAAGCTTCTGTAAGGCAAAAGACACTGTCATTTGAACAAAACGGCAGCCTACAGACTGGGAAAAGATCATTACCAACCCCACTTCCTTCAGAGGGCTAATATCCATAATTTATAAAGAACTCAAGAAATTAAACACCAAAAACCAAATAATCCAATCAAAATATGGGGAACTGAGATAAACTGAGAATTCACAAAGGAGGAATCTCTAATGGCAGTGAGACATTTGAAGAAATGCCCAACATCCTTAATCATCAGAAAATGCAACTCAGGATGACTGTGAGATTCCATCTCACACCTATTAGAATGGATAAGATCAAAAAGTCAAATGACAGCACATGCTGGCGAGGTTGTGGAGAAAGGGGAACACTCCTCCATTGCTGGTGGAAGTGCAAACTTATACAGCCTCTGTGGAAATCAGTCTGGTGATATCTTAGAAAACTTGGAATAGCTCTACCTCAAGACACAGCCATACCACTTCTGGGTATACATCCAACAAATCCTCACCAAACCACAAGATCATCTCTTCAAATACATTCATAGCACTCTTATTTGTAATAACTAGAGAGTGGAAACAACCCAGATGTCCCTCATCCAATGAATGGATAAAAAAGCTGTTGTACCTTTACACAATGGAATAATACTCAGCCATCAGAAACAAGGAAATCATACAGTTTGCTGCTTAGTCATCATATTTGTCATTGTCATTGGTCCTAATAGCTTCCACCAGCTTAGCCAGAGCATCCTTGTCTTAGCAGTTAACCTGTGTGAAGGCAACAGTGGTGTATGTCCTCCTGTGGACCAGTCACCCCAGTCTGGTCTTTCCTTTGATGATGCAGAGGGGACCCCATTTTGCAACACAGGGCAGGCAGGAAAACCACCAGCTCAGTGGGGGTCTGCATCATGGGCAATCACCACCAGCTGGGCCTTTTTGTTCTCCACCAAGGTGGTGACTGTATTGACCCTGCTCAAAGGACAGGTAGTCTCTTAGTTGGGACATTACTTTGCCAGCAGCTTTTTTTTTTTCAGCACTGGACAGTAACCTTTACTTTCCTACTTAGTCTCCAGCCTGTACTCCTGGGCAAGTGTGAGTGACTGGGTAGCTGTTTACAGGTCCAGGGATTGGCTGAACTGGTTAATGGCAAGACAGGTATACTTTTGAATCCTTTATAGAGATGGACTTTGCCGCTGCAGTCTAATGCCATGGGGACATTTGACTAAGCTCATGAAATATTTTTTGGGCTGGATGTCCTGTCCAAAAGCAACATTCTTAGGCCTCTTCTCAAACAGGATTCACCACCTTTTTGTCTCCCTGTTTCTTCAGAACAGCAAGGTTCAGGAACACTTTCTTCTCCTTGGCCTGGTTTCCTTTGGGCATCTTGCTGGACTGGAGCGAGACAGATGTTTTGTTTGTTCATCTTCCCTAACCTGAGTGTTTTTCACCAGCTGCTTCCCCTCTCTCAGATGGTGGTCTTACCTCTTCTTGGTTGTTCCTGTCCTTCACTATTTACATACCCCCTTCCAACTGTGTTTGTCCCTGGATGGCACAGATAGATACAAGCTTCTCTCATCCCCTTAGCAACTCTTCTTAGACTCTAATCCAGAGCTCATTAAATGTTCACAGAAAAAAATTCTTTTGGAAAGAACTACTAGAAATTTGGTTCAAAATAGCACTTTGGCACTCCTCATCATTCTTCCATACTTAGAAGAATAATGAGGAAGATAGTTTTGTTCTAGTCTACCAGGCTCCCTCTTACTCCAAAATGTAAGATAAGAAGAAAACTATGGGAGATGTTTCCTAGTTCCTATTTAATTTTTATTAGGTAACTGAGAACCACCAGCACTTTAGAAGTATAGGGGGACAAGGCACAACCTGCTTAAGAGCTCACTGGTCTGGGATTGTCATCTTTGGTAGGATCACATTATTGTGTGGATAATAATGTGAAAATTAACAAGTAAAAGGCAAATCTTTACTTTTCATTTTTGTAGGCTAGAAGTCTTACAGAATTAGAAAACAACCCATGAATCTCTTCCAGGTGTACAATTTTACAAGAGAAAAGATACCTCATTCTGTTTATGGTATTTAATCATCTCTAGATATATGGCCAGTAATAGATACAAAGACAGGTTATGTGGATAAAAATACAATTATTCCATATCAGAATTAAGACTATTGGTTGGTCATAAGTGATATTTCTATTGAGAGTTGACCTTACTTTTCCTTACTTCTCTGCAGTACCTGTGACCTTTATGTTTGAAAGCTGTTCTATCTGTAACTATCTGCCCACAATGTGATCTACAAAAGTGGTGGCAGAATTTGTGAGACTAATAATTATGTGCTTTTACCAAGTGCTGTTAGGATATTGAACGTGGAGAATGTTCTGAGATCCTGACCTATTCTAGATTTGATGTTATTTCTGGGTCATCATTGTTATATTCTTCAGCCTTTTGTCCCTTTCATTATTCAGAATCAATGGATGAAAACCTATTACTAGTATGTATGTGTCAGAGTTCTCTAGAGGATTAGAGCTGTGCGTGTGTGTGATAAAGATTCCCTTACATAATATAGTCTGAGTAGTCCAATAAAGGCTGTCAGTATGCCAGAGAACCTGATAACCCCATAATTAGCTGCCCTGCTCATAAGGCTCAATGACCACAGCCTTGCTTAAAAAGCTTTTAAGTTGAAAATCATGATTAACCATCACAGCATTGTGATCTTTCTTTTCCTCTAGGATACTCTTTCTCATTCCATGGCAGTGGAGTGATGTTAAAAGCTCAGTTTTCTGACTCTGCCCAGACATCCTGAGTCAGATTTTGCAAGGAGAGTTCTGTAGATGTGCCGGAGAATGATACTGAGTTCCAATACTCATCCTCACACAGGGAAGAATCCCTGAGATCTATGGCATCTCATATGCTTACATACATGTTCAGGTACGATCATCTCTTTACTAGTTCCTTCCTTATCCTCTACCTCCCTCTCCTCATCAGAATGTGAACTGGGGCTGGAAGGGAGGAGAGGTGCAGGCAGGGAGATCTCATGCCTTTGGCCTAATAGTCATGGTTTTTGTGTTAGTTTTCATTTTTTTCCTCATCTGATTGAAAATAGGCTCTTTTCTCATACAATATATCCTGATTACAGTTTTCCTTCCTTCTACTTCTCCCAGTTGTTTTCCACCTACCCTCCAATTTGGATTTGCTCCTTTTCTCTCTCTCATTGGAAAGGAATGGGCTTCTAAGAGATAACAACAAAACATTACAAAATAAAACAGTAAGATGAAACAAATATCATCACATGGAAGTTGGACAGCATGAACCAAAAGAAGGAAAGGAATCAAAAGGAGGCACAAGAATCAGAGACCCACTCATTCACAAACCCAGAAGAATCATAAAATCACTAAACTGAAACATATATGTGCAAAGGATTTGGTATAGACCCATGGAGGTCTTGCATTTGTTGCTTCAGTATCTGTGAGTTCATATGAGAGTTTCTCAGTTGATTTAGAAGTCTCCAAACAATGGGGGATATGAAGTCTCAACTGACTATCTCTTGTCACCAAACAAAGCTTTAATTCAGGGATTGGGTTGCAACCAACTGAGTTGTTGGCCAAAGGGGTTCCATGGACATCCCAAACAACCAAGAGTGTTGCTAGGGCAATAGGTAGCTCTTCACAGATTGATAGCAAAGCCCCATTGCTGAAGACAGCAACCACCCAATCTGTTGAACATGGAGATATTGATCTGGTGCCTACATGGAACCTCTGCACCTTTTTTCTAATGTCTTTGGTATGGAAAGGTACTGTGAAGGCTACAAAAAGAAGATCATAAACACAAACCCAACCACAAACCCTTTGATCTACAATTTTGTCCTAGTTCCTTCCTTATCCTCTACCTCTCTCTCTGCATCAGAATGTGAACTGGGGACAGAACAGAGTAGTGCAGATATTTTATATATTTTGCAAAAAATGCTAAGGCGATGGTGTGACAAAGCTTATGAGAGTAATGACCCAATGTCTCATTTGACCTAAGTCATGAGGTCCACTCCATGAGATGGAAACCATACCCAAAACTGCATGGATGGCCAGAACCTGAAACTAGATAGCCAAGAGACCTAGGATAAAAACAAGTAGTACTGGTCTTAAAAAAGAAAGTAGTGATAAAATACACCTAATGATATTCTGCTATACTCATAATTCATGCCTTATTTAGCCATTATCAGAGAAGCTCCCCCTGAAGCAGATGGGAACAAATACAGAGACCCACAGCCAGTCATTACACACACAGAACAACCTTGAAATGCTTGGCTCTAAATGGGAGGTCTCTGTCAAATTCCTCCCCTCAGGTCTCAGGGAACCCTGAGAAGCCAGCAAGATGAGGGGGAAAGAGTGTAAGAGTCAGAGGGGACGGGTGACACTGGGAGAAGAGGCCCTCTAAGTCGTTCGTGGTTTTCGACTCCTTGGTGTGTCAAGTGTTCAAATGGCAGTTCTTTTGTGTGAAGCACAAGACTAATATATGCTGGGCCAGATTCCTCCCTGGAGTCTTTGATGGAACTTCTAGAGGAAAGAGAAGCTTAGATTTCTGCTACTCGGGAAGAGTCAGTTAGTATGAGTGGCCAGTGGCCTCTAAAGTACTTTCTCATGTACCACATCCCAATTTGTGTTGAATTTGGAGGACACATGACAAAGGGATGGGATCCTAGCACTCTCCTTGGATTGTACAGTTAAAACATTATTTCTGATTTGGACTTGCAATAGCTATAAGGTCCCAGCAAAGTTCTACTAAACTCTTCTTTTCACAAGAACCTTTTTCTAATGTTGATTTCAAAGAGTTACTTTTGAATATAGATATGATAGCATTCTATATGTATCAAGTTACATCTTGATCAAAGTCTTCTCCTTCCTCCCCTCCAGGTCCCAAATTGAAATATTATTGACTTTCGGTTAAAGTTTTAATAGTTTCTAATTTGAGTCATATTTGCAAACTTTATTATATACCTTTTTATATTTTTTATCAATTATATTATTATATTCATTATATATATCCTTAAACTAAACAATTATTGGCTTTCCTAGAGTGTGTGCTATTTTTTAACATGTAAAATTGGTTTGCAAGGGCTTTAATTAATGTATTACATGCACATTCTAGCAATAAGGCAGCATTTGCATTTGCATTCTTTCATTTCTTGAATTATGTTTTCTCATCAGGCCTAAGATGGCTTCATATATAAAAATTCTCAAATTTGTGTGTTCTGTGTTCCATGAAGCACTGGAGTTTATTAAACTCTAGTTGTTGATTGCTGTTTACCACAAAAACAATGTGAAATCTTGTGGAGATAGGAAGAGAAGTCTGGCTAAGGCAGGGTTAACTTGGCCTGAGATTAAGGAGTTAATATTACCCACCTCAACATGGTACTATGGATAGTCTGCCTTTGTCAGCTATTCCTTCATGCTATATACCTTCACCTCAAGAGTTACAAGTTACTTGGTAGGATAGGAAAGAAGCAGATGCTATTTTTGGATGGAAGCAAGGTGTCTTCCTTCCTGGGAAGGATGAAAGAGTTCAGACTTTCCTTTGACACACAGCACTGGAAGAGTTTGCAAGATTATTTTATCCTTATGTCACCATGGAAACATGGTATCCAGTACCTAATTGTGAGTTTGCTTTATTCTTTCTTACCTGTACTTTCAACATTTCTAATAACAAAGTGAGGCAGCCAGAAGTATAGACTTGCAATTCCACCTATGGAAATTTGCACTTAGAGCACAATTGTTGACCACTATGTGAGGGAGTGAAGCTGGGGATTTATGAGCTCCCCCAAAACAAAAATAGAATACTTTCTTTATATCTTTATTGATGTTCTTGCTTTCTGGAAGCATTTGGCTTTCATTTTAAAAGAAGAGGGCAACCTTGTAATGTTTGTTCCTTTTTGAAGAAAACTATGAAGAAGTGAAGCCATTGGAGTGGATGATTGTAGTAGACTGTGTTTTCAGCAATGAGAAATCTGTCCTGTTCAGTGGTAAATAAGTATTCATCTGGTGAGAGATAGAAGTAAAATGGGGGGGGGGTATATTTTAAGGATCTGAGAAACACAGTCTTTATTTCCAAAGATTCTGTTATACAAAAGCCTCTTGTAATGATGATATAATTTTGTTTCTTTAAACCTTTGAAGCACAAAGCTATGGATATAAAATGTTATTTTCTTATGAGAATGCAGTGTTTGTGTATCTTAAAGAAAGAATGTTTCAGAAAACTACTGTTTATGTAGACATGTACACTTTTTAGTGGAAGAATTATTATGAGACCATTTTGTTCAGTGTGTTGTAGTTAGTCAGCGTGAAAGCACATTTACCAGAGTTTTGCAGTAGCAGTCAGTCAGCTATTAAAGATGGCGTAGCTAGTGGTATTATGCTTTGAATTCTGATAAGAATGGCCAGTTTCTGTTCTCCTGCAGGCTTGATGTCACCATGTTATTTATTTGAAACCTAGACTAAGGAGCTAGTGAGTAATTGAGTTTACTTTCACAGGTGATCATGGCACAGCCACCATCAGGGGTAGGAGTGCTACAGATTCATGACAATTCACACCATGTGCAATTGCTTTGTGTTATAAATGGGATGACCCAAACCACAGTGAGTCTATGCGTCAGGTTTTTTAAAATGGTAAAGGGAATGATGTGTTTAAGTTGAAGAGATGAAGGAAACAATCTCTGAATGAAGGAAGCAATGTCTCTTAGGGCACAATATATATCTACTATGAACCCATGGTCCTATTTTATTGGAATAGATTTGGTGCAGAGGAGGAAAAGTTGAGTTTCTTTTAATAAACAAGTCAATTTGGGAAAAGTAAATTTATAAAAGCCAGAAAGGTAGAAACTCCTCAAAAGAAAGACCCAAGTGCAAGTGTGTTGCTCTTTAAAGAGTGGTGGTGATTTTCACAAAGTATAGAGGGCAATTAAATTGGAGAGGACATTTCTGGACAACATCATGCTGCTTGTTCTATGTCTTTAATCCTGGGCATCTAGGATCCAAATAAGGACAGTTGAAGCCTCAGGGGAAAGTAGTTCAAGGTTTTCTTTCATGGCCTTCTTCACATAGAGAGAATTCCTATTCAGAGTTGTTATTAGTCAATCCACTGACTCAGCTACATTTTCAATAAGAGGGGATATTAGAAGTGTGGTAGCCATGGGCATAGTTCATGCACTTCTCTTTTTCTAAGACCTAGATACTAGCTTTGCACATAATTAATAAAAAGTGTGACTTCACTCCCACTTACCTACTGTTCTGTAAAAAATATCTTCCCTGGGGAATCCCAGAGGGAAAGTGACCATGATCTGGGGTAACATTAAGTTCATTGGGTCATGATATTACCCAGAAATACCTCTGGCTACCCCCTAAATTTATAATGAATGAAAGTAAAAATTTTGACAAAAAAAAAAACAATGTGTGTATGATGGTGGACAGAGTTGGGGGTGAAATCACTAGAATATAGAACTATGAAACGAGGAAAGATTTGAGGGAAATCAGAAGCAGCCTCCACAGGATGAAAATCCTGCCTATACAAATTAGAAAATGAAAATAGAAAGCAGTCAAAGGAATTGTGTATGTATGTAACTGTTTAATCCTGGGCATATAGGGAGTCAAACCAATCTCTTCTGATAAATGTAGGTGTTATTAATGTAGCAACTGCCAAAAAGGATTAAGTAAAAATCATATTGGAAGCTACTTTCTCTTACAAACTTTATCCAGTCTTAAATCTATATGACTAAGCAGTAATAGTGATTACTGAGCTCTTTCAAGTTTAGAATGTATTTTAATATGCTGATACTGCATTACTTCTCAGGAAATTTCTAAATTTAAGGCAACAGGGGCAAATTGAACACAGTGCAGCAATAACAAATGCACAGAGTAATTGCTCAGGATGGGTGGTAGAAGAGATACTGTGGGCTCTCAGAGCACAAGAACCCTGTTCCAAAAACTTCCTATACCTAGCATGAACAGCAACATCTCAGACACAAAAAGCCTCATTCTTTGGTGGCCCTTTCCTGAGAAAAAGAAGAAGGCCAATTGACAGAAGAATTTCTTAAACTATTGCAAATGGCAGTCTCAAAGGGAAAGGGGAATCTCTTCAATAGAACACGAGTGTGTAAGGTATGGACTAAGCTGTGTGTGTGCTTCAACCTGTGCGTGCTCGTCTGAATTCTACTTGGGAATGAATGGAGGAGCTGGTCCAGGGCCTTGTCGGATGTTTGACTTTGCAGTGTATGCTCCAATATCTCTGGGATCGAAGGATTTAATGAAAACAAAACCAAACCAAACCAAACCAAAAAACAATGAGAACATAGTGGCTACAAACAAATAAACAACCCAAAGAAGAATGAAAATATTAAAAGGGCTCTAACTTAACCCATTTTGCTATGGTTCCCCAGGCTCTCAACAGTCACATAATGCTCCAGGAATGCTGCATGCAGATTGGTTAATCGATTTATGACAGAGACCTTGAAGTTCATCACCACTCCACTCTTGTTCTCTGCTGCCAAGCATGCTTTCTGGAGCAGTTTAGGTAGGAAATACCAATCTATTGGGGGGATTCTTGACATCTCCCCAAGGTGATTGATATTTTCTTGGAGCAAATTTAGCTTCACATCCACAATGAACATTTTATCAACAACTCTGATTCCTTCAATTGTAGCTACTTAATTAAAGATTCTAATTGTTCAGGCCAATTCTGAGATTGCATCCAGGCCTGTCCATATTTCTGCCTCCCTCACATCAGGGAAAGTTTGTTTGAATTATTCCTACCCTTGCTGTACCATTGCTTCTGATTATAACCTCACTTATTCTTCACCATTCCTACTTTTTTTTTTTCATCTGCCCCAACACTCTCTGCTTTGGTCCTCATCCTTCTTGGTTATGGTGGCTCTCCCATTTTCCTGTTTCTTGGTAGCTCATGAAATACTACCTCACTAACATGGCTTAGTATTCATGGTGAGCTTCCTGTACTTCCATCTTCAGCTTCTCATGATCTTCTGTGATGATACAGTCTGCTTGGTCTTAGTACTTCTTTATTACTGTGTCTTCCCACACATATTAAACTCACGTTCAGAGGAGCTAGGGTGTGCAAGTCTGGGAGACTGCTCTCATTATGTGTGAAATCTCTATTTATTTTATAATCAACTTTCATAGAATCCATCTGTCTTCTTGTTGGCCCATGGGATCCATGACCAGAGGCTGAGAAAATGTGACTATCAGGAAGAAGCCTTCTTACATCTGTCCAGAACTTTCCAAACAGCTGACTTCCCTGAGAACTCAGTGATGCCTTTTCTAGAGGGCCTTCAGTCATCTGCAATGACTAACAACTCTCTCTCCTCTTGGGAAAACACAGGGAGAGCTTCTTTTCATTCTCAGTAGAGACAGTGTTGTGGAAGGTGTTGGACTATAAGGGATGAATTATGACAGGTAAACTGTGTGCTACCCTGTTCCATTTCGGCAAAGTTTGATAGAGTTCATTCTCAGAAGATAGAGCTGAAATATTTACCCATAGACTTTGTTACCTGTCCATGGGATACTTTGCCCTAGTGGTGCTGCCATGTAGGCCCCCAGTATATAAAGAAGCTCTTAACCCTCATATGACTGCTAAACTGGGGCAGGGGAATGATATGTAGGGACACCCCTCTCCGGAGGAGTGGGATGGAAGGGATGGGGGTAGAGGGTGGGAGGGGTGGAAAGAGGGCACTGTGATGGAGATGTAACCTGAAGTAATAAATAAATATTAAAAAAATTAAGAAAGAAACACCCCCTCTCATCCCACATCCATAGTTTCTTCTTTTCTTTTTCAGTGATGGTGGGGGTTAGGGGAAGATTCTTCTGGTTTCCCAGGCTTTTACAGCTCAGTAGTCAAACCTTCATTCTGGTTGGTTTATTGTTTGTGGTCAGTATTGGCAGTTGGGTGGCTGCTACTGTAGCTGCTAGAAGTAATTAATGCAAGTGAGAGGTTTTATTGCTTTGTGTCTTTGCACCCTTCTACTTACAGTTCTCTGAATACTGACTCAGAAGTCTTAGTCTACATGATGTGATAATTAACATCTTCCTCAAACTTCCACAACCAGACTACATAATCATATAAAAATGAGAAATATAGGGAGTTAAATACATGATGTGAATGTTTTTATGTTAACTTGAGAATAATCACTGTTATTTAAAATGTAATATTTAAATAAATGTAGCAACTAGGTGAAAATCTAGTATTTAATTTATTAGATTTATAATGACAAAGTGATTAAAAAAGTATTCCATACCTTACTCATTTTCCATCCTAACTTGCATTACCAACTTTTAAAACATCTTCTTAGACCTAGAACATCTTTTTAATTCCTAAACAACTTAAAAATTAACTGTGAGACTATAACTATCTAGTTTTCAACCACATTAGAGACCTGAGAAAGATAAATAAACAGGAAGTGCAGAGCCAGCAGCTTCCAAAACTAAGAAATGACAGATAAATGGCTGCCTAGACAGCCCCAATTTCTCTCCATAAATTAGAGCATCTATCTTCAGCCTCTTGGCCCAGGATTTTTGACAGACATTAATTGTAAAGCAGGAATTATGAAGGACTTGCCTATTCTGTCTTGGAAGATACCTTATAATTTTCGTAAAGGTGGCCTAATTATTAAAAAAAAAGAATTATGAGTTCTGGGAGAAGGGGGAGAGGGTGGGAGAGTGGGGCTGGGAGGGGTGGAGGGTGGGGACTGTGATGGAGATGTAACTTGAAGTAATAAATAAACATAAAAAAGAGAAAGTATTCAATAGGTAGAATGCTTACAAATCAAATATATTAGATCTGAAAACAAAATTAAAATATTGTAAAAAACAAATATGGATAGGTAACTGAGGAAAGTTTGATTTGTTCAATTGCAACTAATTATATACTAATTAATCATAAAGGAAATGCCAGACTGACTGGATTTGAACTCTGGTTTTGTCATCTATTGGCTCTGTGATCCTGTGCAAGCAACAAATGCCTTGTTAATCTGTGTCCTCATTTACAAAAAGCAGATAACAACTATCCTTCCTAAGAACGTTAGAAAGATAAAGAATAAATCCTTGATGTCTGTCTGCTTGGATCTCCTGGTGGGAGCCCTCCAGATATACCTGCTGCTAATAGCAAAGCAGCTGTTTTTACCCGGTGCTTTGATATTTTCAACTCCTTAGTGAAGTCCTTTCCAGTTCTCTTAGCTCCCAGCTGTCCTCATCTTCCTCCTTCCTCTTTTGTAGGAGAGGAAATGTCTGAAAGCGAGAATACTCTGAACTGCAAGTCATGTACAGGTGATGGTCTGATCATGGATGGCACACAAGGGTGTGCACATAGATATAGTTATTGAGATGCAATGAGAAGTACATTAGAGGACATTAATAAGATTTATTATAGAAAATGATCCTCAGATGATAAGTGGTATGCAGACAATGATGGGAAATTAGAAAAATTAAGCTTACATAAACTAGTTATTATAGGGAATTATAGATTTTTATATTTGAGAACTGACATCTTTAAAATTAATTGACTGGCTTCCAGAAAACATTTATTTGAAACATCAAATTTTGTAGATCTTTCTATTCTCCCCCCAAATTCTTATCAATTATGTGAAAGTTATTCCATTAAAACTGATTTTAGTGTATAAAATGACAGAATGAATTCTATTATTAAGTTCTACTGCATTGGGGTGTGTATCTTTTGTTATATAGGACAAAGACTAACTATTAAAATGTTACTTAAATCTAGAAATTACAGGCATCTTTAGGTTAGAATCTAATCTGCTTATGGTAGAAAATAGTTTGAATATTTTTACATGGGTTAGGTTTAGTAGTTGCTAAATCTTCCCATGTTGTCTTATTCACTCAGCAAATTCTTGCAATTTCAGGGTGGTACACCAAAATGGCTGAGTGATAAATAGTGTGGACAAGAGCAGCGTTCAATTTAATGACTTTACCTACTGTGAGAGAGTTTCATGGTCAGTAAACTTTCTCGTTCTATAAATTTAAACATTTCACATTACTGGAGTGTCAACTTCTTTTAAAGTGTCACATGACCTGTCTGCATGGTCTACCTGAGGAAGAATTTAAAAGAAGAGTCAATAGGAACAGGAAACTTACCACATGTGAGACCACAGAGGTGTCAACAAAAACTTTAATTTGCACAGCTGAACATTTGTAGTGATATATGTAGCTATAAATGCTACCACAGGGCCAGTGAGATGGCTTAGCAGGTAAGAGAGCTTGCTGACAGACCTAAACCCTGAATTTAATCCCTGTAACTCACATGGTGTAAGGAGAGAACCAACTCCCTCAAATACTTCTTTCACTTCCACATGACTGTTATGCCACACATGCATGCACACACACACACACACACACACACACACACACACACACACACGAGAGAGAGAGAGAGAAGAAATAAAAAATCTTCAAAAAGTAAATACTGCTTAAACAATAATGGAGATGAGAGTTTGATGTGAAAAAAAACATATATTCAGGTATTGGCTTGCTACATTTTCAGCCTATTTAAGTAATTGTGATAGCATTTTTCTTGAATATTGTGAATAATTTTTTACTTTGATTATTTCTTTTTAAATTTTGCTTGAATATTTTAGAATGTTATATATCAATTTTGACATATACATTTTTATACATATGCAAAGATAATGACTTTGATTACTGTAAGATTAGGTACCTTTTAAAGGTGAAAGAGTTGCTCAGGTTGTTCTAGTTGGAAGCTGAAGGTCCAGGATCTGATGGCACTATCTGGGCTTGATGAGGTTCCCACGACAGGTGGCATGGCAAAAGTTGAAACATTTGTAAGTCATGAGGTGGAAACCAGAGTGATTCAGGGGACAGTATTACATTCTCTATTTTTTAAAAATTAAAAATGCATTCTTAGGAACTAAGAATGGGGTTCTAAGAGAATCACAGTAATCAGTTCTGAGAACATGGCCTCCAATAAACTAATTGCTTCCATTGGGCCTACTGAAGGCTCTACTATTTAGCACCATTATTCTGGGACTAAGCATCAACATAGGAACACAGCAAGGCCTTTCAGCCATCAGAACAAAGCTGTTAAATCCCTCATGCGATGAGAACTAGGAAGAAAATAGAAATACTGTCTTTTATTCTGTGTATGTATGTAAGTCTGTGTGTGGCTATGTGCACACACAGAGGCCAGGCAAGCACATTTGGTTCCTCTGCTGAGTGAGTTACAAGTAATTGTGAGCTGCCGAACTCTGGTCCTCTGTAAGAGCAGACGCATTGTAACCGCTGAGCCATCTCTACAGCCAATCATGTTATCTTTTCCAGAATTTTACCTTTTACCGTGTTTTTATGGGCTTAAAATTAAAGCTGTATGTTTTCCATCAAAATAGAATATAGTATTGAAAAAGACATAGAGCTAACTTACTACATGAGTAAAACCAACTAAAAGGTGTTGTTAGAGGATATTGCTCAGTGGGAAACTATTTGCCTAGCATGTAGAAAACCTTGGCGTTGATCCCTAGCATGCAAAAGAGGGCAGGGGAGAGAATAAGTATTAAAGTTTAGCTTTACTCTAGAATACCCTGTTGATAAAAATGATGTTAGTGAACAACTATGTTATATGGAGCAGAAATTGGTATATGTCACAGATTTTTATAAATGTCTCTGCACTGAAAGTAATGTAAATAAGAGAGCTAATAGATGTGATCTAAAGGTCATAAAACTATTTTACTTAAAAATATTATTAAATATGAACAGTGTAATTATAAAGATATTGTATGTCATAAAGATTTTGGTTTATAGCTATCTATATTCAGATTTTCATTTAAAATTATCAACAGATATCTTTTTTATTGAAAAGGTGTATGGAACTTTGTGCAAGGTGCCCTGAGCCTTGAGGGGAGGAATTTGATAGAGACATTCTATTTAGGACTGAGTATTCCCGCAAATTAATTGTACAGCTCTGGGTCTCTGTATTTATTCTCACCTACTGTAGGAGGAAGCTTCTCCAGTGAGGGCTGAGCATGCCACTGATCTATGAGTATAGCAGAATGTCATTAGGAGTCATTTTATGGCTACTTCCCTTTCACAGAACAGTAATATTTGGTTTTTCTTTAGGTCCCAGGCCTCTCTGATCTCAGGTTGGCCACCTGGGCAGTGTAGTGGATGGGCTCCATCTGATGGAGAAGATTGATGTTCAGTACAATCATATATTTGTTGATTAGCTATACCCCTCCTTCTCCATAATTATCCATTCTATTTTCAATTCCTAGGGAGAGCCGATTCTCCCGACTAGTTCCTTCTTCTATTAATAACCTCTGTGGTTATGTAGATTGTTGCTTGTTTATGAAGGATACTACACGTAAGTACATACATACCATAACTGTCTTTCTGGGACTGTGTTACTTCACTCAAGGTGATTTTTTTCTAGCTCTATCAATTTTCTGTGAATTTCATAATTTAATTTTGTTTAAACTACTGAGTAATATACCACTGTGCAAATGTGGCTCATTTTTTAATCCATTCATCTGTTGATAGACATCTGTCTGTTTTCAATTTCTGGCTATTACGAATACAGCAGCAATGACCTTGGTTGAGCAAGTGTCTCTCTAGTAGGATGACACATCCTTTGGCTATATGCCCAAGCTGGCTCTTGAGGTAGGTTGATTCTCCTCTTCTTGAGGAACCACTGTGCAGATTTCCATAGAGGATGTACAAGTTTGAACTTCAACCAGCAATGGATGAATGCTCCCCTTACTCCATATCCTCACCAGCATGAGCTGTGACTTGGTTTGTAAATCTTGAACATATTTGACTAGTGTAAGATGAAATCTCAAAGTACATTTTATTTGTATTTCCCTGATCACTAATGATATTGAAAATTTTTAAGTGTTTCTGAGTCATTTGAGTTTCTTCTTTTGAGAATTTTCTGTTTAGAGTTGAAATCCAGTTTTTTTTTTTTAAGGTCTTATCTTTTTTTATTTATTACTCAAAGTTACACCTCCATCCCAATAGCCTCTTTCTACCCCTCCTAATCCCCCCCTCCTACCCTTTCTCTCCTCTCCCACCTATCCTACTTCTCTGGAGTGGGTTGCCCCTACATATCAGCCCCCTCTCAGTACAGCCATCATATGAGTGTTAATAGCTTTCTCTTGCACTGGGGGCCTATATGGCAACTCTATTTAGGGCAAAGTGTCCCACTAACAGGTAACATGGACTATGTTCCTGTTCCTTTTGGTGTGTTGGTTATAGGATAGTTATCCTGTACTATATGGCTAAAATCCAATTATAAGTGAGTAGATGCCATGTGCATCTTTCTGAGTCTGTGTTAGCTCACTCAGGATGAACTTTTCTAGTTCCATCCATTTGGCTGCAAATTGCATGATTTCCTTGTTTCTGATGGCTGAGTAGTATTCCATTGTGTAGATGTACCACAGTTTTTTTTTTTTGTTTGTTTGTTTTTATCCATTCTTTGGTTGAGGGACATCTGGGTTTTTTTTCCAGTTTCTAGCTATTACAAGTAAAGCTGCTATGAACATAGATGAGGAGGTTTCCTTGGATTATTTTGTTTCTGGATATATACTTTTTTGAATTCTTTATATATTTTAGATACTAGCCTTCTATCAGATATGTACTTGGTAAGAAAAATCTTTCACCACTCTGTATGCTTCCGCTTTGTCCAAATAATGATGTCCTTTGCTATGCAGAAGCTTCTCAGTTTCATGAGGTCCCATTTTTTAAGTTATTGATCTTAGTACCTGTGCTAATGATGTTCTTTTCAGAACATTTTTCCATGTGCCAATGAGCTCAAATCTATTCCCCACTTGCCCCTTCTATTCACATTCAGTGTATCTCATTTATGTTGGGCTCTTTGGAGCATTTGGAGTTGAGTTTTATGCAGGGTAATAGGTATTGCTCTCCCATTCCAGCTGTATCTCCCCACACTTTCTCCCTCCACCTCCTGCAGCACCTGACACTCCCCTGAAGACGAATATTTTAATTATCCAATATATATTTATTAATAACAATATGCACTTATAACAAATATAAACAATTACCTAACTACTAGCCCTAAGAATGGCTATAACCCCTGTTACCTAACAACAAAGCCTAGTAATAACTATAACAACTATTATCTAACAACTAATCCTAACCTTTTAGAACGATAGTTTCTGGGGCAGCTCCTCAGTTGCTAGAAGCCCCTCCGGAGTAGATTCTTTAAGGCACTTAGTCAAAAAAAAAAAAAAAAGTCTTTCTTCAGGAGTATTTCAGACATAGGTCCTTTAGGGTAAATTGGCTAGGGCAGTTTCACCTTAAATGAGGCTTGAGACTTTCTTCTCTCTGGAAGGCCTCGGCTGTCCATAAGCCAATTTATTCAGTTTGTATTAGCCACTCAGTCGGCTCTGCCTCAGTCTTTGAGGCTGACTGCACTTCCATTCAGGCCACTGTTTGTACTGTTTGAACCCCTCTAGGCAAAAGCTGTGCCACAGGTTTTAGTCCTTGACCTTTTACTGCTTTGCTAAGGCCTTCTCTGCTCACCAGCTTCTTTTTGCCCCAGGGAGAGGCAAATTTATCAATTCTGTTTAAGATCGTCTTTTCAGTCTACCAGCATTTTTTCCATCAGATAATACATGCTGCCTTGTGTCTCTTTGTCTCTAGCTTGGGAACTCTTTAGCATGGGAACTCTAGCTCCACCCACTTCTTCTTTAAATAGGGTCTCTCCTTGTTTCACCTGGCTTCAGTTTAATTTGGGATCTGCCCACTTTGTAAGGTTTAGCAGCTGAAAACAATACCAGGCCATAAACCTTGTTTTTGGTCCATATGCCGCTATGCCAGGTGCCCACAGCCAAGTTGATCTTCATGCCCCATATTAAGATACTGTATCAGAAGTGCCTATATATTCACTAAATCTAATTTATGAATCTAATTTCCCTTACACTTCCCACTCCTGTTCCCACCTACCCCTAGTTCACCACAAAATTTATTCTATTACTCCTTCCCAGGTAGGTCCATAAATAACCCCAATCCAGCTTTAATGTGTGGTGATCAGATAGGATCCAGGGTGTTATTTCAATTTTCTTGTGTCAGTTGAGAGTTACCCTGTGTCCTAGTATTTGGTCAGTTTTATAGAAAATTCCACAAGCTGGAATTTTCTGAGAAGGTTGGTATATTCTGAGAAGAAGGTGTGATCTTTTGCATATGGGTGAAATGCTCTGTAAATATCTGATAAGTCAATTTGGTTTATGATGTCATTTAGCTCCAGCATTTCTGTTTAGTTTTTGTCTAGAAGACCTGTCTATTGGCAAAAGTGAGATACTTCAGTCATCAGCTAGTCATGTGTGAGGGTCAATATGTGATATTAGCTGTAATTGTGTTTCTTCTATGAACTTGGGTACCTTTGTGCTCGGTACATAGAGGTTTTGAATTGAAATATCCTATTGATGGATTTTTCTTTTGATGAGTGTCCTTTTCTATCTCTTCTGATTATGTTTGGTTTGAAATCTATTTTGTCAAATATTAAATGGACACACTGGCTTGTTTCTTGTGTCCATTTACTTGGAATATAGCTTCCATCCTTTTACCTTGTGATGTCTATCCTCAATGTCAAGGTGTGTTTCTTGGATGCAGCAGAAGAATGAATCCTGTTTTTACATCCATTCTGTTAGTCTGTGTCTTTTCATTGGGGAATTGAGACCACTGATGTTGAGAGTCATGACCGAGCAGTGCCTGTTGATTCCTGCTATTTTGTTGTTGAAGTGTGAGGTTCATTCCCTCATCTTCTGATTTGCTGGTCTGGGATTATTTATTCCTTGTGCTTTCTTAGGTGTGGCTAGCCTCTTCAGGTTCAAGGATTCCTTCTAGTGTCTTCTGTAGAGCTGGGTTTGTAGATAGATATTGCTTGAATTTGGTTTTATCATGGAATGATTCTCTTTATCCATCTATTGTGACTGGAAATTTTTCTAGATATAGAAGTCTAGGCTGTCATCAGTGTTATCTTGGAGTTTGTAGAACATCCATCAAGACCCTATGGATTTTAGCGTGTCTACTGAAAAGTCGGGTATTATTGTAATACTTCTGAATTTATATGTTATCTGATATTTTCTCCATGAAGCTTTTAATATTCTTTTATTGTTCTGTTATTGAGTGTTTTGGTTATTGAGTTTCATGAGGATTTTTTTTTTTCTGGTCCAGTCTATTTGGTTTTCTATATGCTTCTTGTATCTTGATAGGCACCACTTTCTTCATGTTTGGGACATTTCCTTCTATGATTTTGTGAAAAATATTTTATGTGCCTTTGAAGAGATTTCTTCTCCTTCCTCTATTCCTATTATTCTTAGATTTGGACGTTTCATAGTGTTCTAGATCACCTGGATAATTTGTGCATAGATTTTTTTTGTTTTTGTTTTTGAGGTTTTTTAAAAATTCTTTATTTCTTCAAGTTACATCTCAATCATAGTCCCCTCCCCTCCCCCCATCCCACCTTCCTACCCTCTTTTCCCTCACCCTCCTTTCTACCTGCTTTTAAAAAATATTTAAGGTGTATATTTTCCCCCCTTTAGTCCAATAAAAGGCTCCTTTTCTTATAACAATGAATACAATACAAAACAATAAGAATAACTAGGCCACAGTTCTGAAAATTATAAGGTACAACACACATTCTCAATGTCCAGTCCATATGTATTTGGCAACTGATAATAATATTCTATTATCTGTCTATCTGAATGAGTTTAAAGTTCTATACCTAACTCAGTTTACATCCTAACTTGCATTACCAACTTAAAGACATCTTCTAATACCTAGAACATCCTTTTAATTCCTAAACAACTTAAAATTTAACTGTAAGACTATAACTATCAAGTCTTCAACCACATCAGAGACCTGAGAAGGATAAATATATCTGATTATACAGGAATAGAGATCCAACAGCTTCCAAAACTAAGAAATGACAGACAACTGGCTGCATGGACAGTCACCAGTTTCTCTCCATACATTAGAACATATATCTTTAGCCTTTTGGCCCAGTATATATGATAGACATTAATTGTAAAGCAGGAATTATAAAGGACTTGCCTACCCTATCTTGGCAGAGCTTGGCTGTCAACCTACCTGCTTCCTAGTTTTATCCTTTTTGGACAGCATTCTGTCTACAGTTGAAGCAAGGGATTTTTCTTGCCTAGTGACGCACTTGCCACTAATGCAGCCATCTCTAAATGGAGATTCTTCAGTGCTCATCATCCACTTGGAGTAGAATGGGAGGTGGGTGCAGTCAGGAACTGACATGTCTCAATATAAAAAAAATCTTAATTTAAGAAAGATTTGTTAAATTAAATTAAATCTTAATTTAACAAAGAAACATCTTTCAATGCCATATTCTACAGATTTTTTAAAAATTTATATTTAACATTTTCTTTGGCTGAGGTATCCATTTCTTCTATTTTGTCTTCAGTGCCTGAAATTCTCTCCTCCATCTTGAATTCTGTTGGTGAAGCTGGCCTCTGAGTTTCCTATTTGAGTTCCTAAATTTTTCATTTTCAATTTTTCTTCTGTTTTTTCTTTATTGACTCCACTTCTATGTTCATGTCTTGAACCATTTTCTTCATTTCATTTACTTTTTGTTTGTGTTTCTATAGATTTCATTAATGAATTTATTTATATACTCTTTTAAGATCTTGAGCATATTTGTGATAGCTATTTTGAAGTCTTTGTTTTGTGTTTTTGCTATATTGCATTTGTTAGGGCCTACTGTAGTAGAGTTGCTGGGCTTCTGTGAAACATATTGCCCTGTATGTCATTGATTGTGTTGTTATGCAAGTGCTGAGGCTTGATATTGATATAAAAGCTGAGTGTGCTACTAAGATCTGCACAGACGCCTGGGAATCAGGGTGGAGAGATAGGAAAGGTCACAACAGGTAGCCTGCTACAAAGCTGAGGCTAAGACTGGGGGTTAGAATTGGAGAACAGAGAGAGTGAAAATTGCCTACTTGATTCTCTGGTTGGCAGGCCAGTGGGTTCTAAGGGAGTGTCTGTGGGAGTTGACTGAGACAGAGAGCTGGGTGGTGGAGGAAGGTCAGTTAAAAAAAATCTGCATGATCCCTGTGAATGGGGACATAAAAGAAGGGAAGGGTGCAGGTGATATTCTACTACAAAGCTGGGCATAAGACTGGGGGAGTGGAACTGGAGGGGCAGGGGAGAGTTAAGATTGTCTACTTAGTTCCCTGACCAGTATGGCTACCTATTCCTGGAGAATTCCTGTGGAAGTTGGCAGATGGGATAAAGGGCAGCTAAATTCACTTTTAAGATTAGTACACAGTTGCTCAAACTTCTGGGACTTGGGCTAAGTTTAAATGAATGAAACCTTTTTGTATGTTGAGTTCATTCATGCCCCTACTGTTCCACATGGATTGAGTACAGAGTGGGTTGCACTCTTTGAGTACAAAATATGATAATGGTTTTGACAAGATTGCTACAGCAGCTGTGTATTGGAGTAGTCAAATCTTGTTACAAACTGAAAATTTTATAAGAGAAGTTGGCATGCTAATAAAAGATCAATTCCTTTGTAAGATATTGGTCATTTAGTAATTACAACGTGCCTTATACTTGAAAGCAAACATATAATAAAATATGTCCTCCATATGATTAAGTAAAATTTGTATTTTAAAGGAAATTAAAATTTCCTAAGCTATAACTGTTTATAATTCACTTTACTAAACATATTATTTTGGCATAAATACATAAAAATCATTCTCAGGCTTCATGTTTCTGATGTGTCATATAGACACATACATGAGTAGAGTTGAGTACTGTACCCAAAATGTTCCACCTTCGAGAGTATGGTGTTCAATCATATGATACCCCTGTCTTCCTTTAAGACACAGACACCCTTCTGTTTTGATTTTTATTTTGGTCGCTCTGATTTGCTGCCAAACAGAATGTGGGGAAATGCTAGATTACCTGGTGACTCACAAAATAGTTTAAAGCATTGTACTTGTGTATTGATGTTATACTTATTCTATTTTAAATAGGTGCTAGATATTTAACTTCTCAGTTAAACATTCAGATCTCACACACAAGGAATCCAGTAAACTGAGTTTTTATTTTTAAATAAATTGTGTTACTTTTGATGATTCTTCCAGAAGACTAGGTGCATGTATTTATGCACATGTTTTCGAAAACAATGTGTACAACTACCATGTAAAATACTGCTTAATCCTTTTAGTTTGATGGATAAGGAAATTATCTCTTTAAACCGGGAATTGCAAAGTCTATCGGGAGTAAACAATTTGACACAAGTGTGGCATTTGAAAATGGATTTGCATCAATAATGTGGCGACTTCTCTGGTGTTGCCTTGGAATCTCTGATAGTGATTGGGAGGAGAAGAGCGGGCCTTCTGTTTGCCCGCTTCAGTAACCACTGCTCCTTATCTGGCTTGGTGTCAAATAGACTCCATGAGGATTTAAAGCCTTAGAGATAAGCCTGCAATTGAAAATGCGTTTGGTTCCTATTATGTATTTAAAGCAAAGCAATGCTACCTGCTTTCTGTGCTGAATTTTATACGGCTGGAGGCATTGGGAACTAATTTCCTGGATTAAGTACTAATTTGCCCTGCTCGTTCTTAGTACACTTGATTGTAATATTCCATTTAAAAACATGAATTTAGAATCATTTAAAATGATTTTATTGTTAGGGATTATTAGTAAGACCCTTCAGAGTAACTTCTGTACCAAGAGCTCATTTCATGTCGCTGTTTTCTTACTTACAAAGAGTCGAGGCATAGAGAATCACCTGACCTCATTTGGCGTGCCCATGATCAATTTATGGCTTAAGACCAGAGGTGAAGGGTTTTTCTAAGCAACTGTCTGCACTGTGTACTGTATGTGTATGCATATATGAGGGAAGTTTAGATAGAGATGATGTAGATCAATTTTTAGGGTCTGTTCTCTGAGAAACGATGCTAAAGGCAGAACTCAGAGCAGGCCACTTATGTGATCTGGGCAATCCTCTTAGGGCCTTGGTTTCTTCTTTGTAAATGATTATAATATTCACAGAGCTATTGTTGATGATATTGTAACACATGTATGAAATGATTTTTACAAACTCTACTGACATACAAAGTGAGAATTGCATTGAGACTGTTTCTCAGCTGAATTGCCTTGTAGAGGATATTTGACAAGACAGGAGACATTTTTATTTTTACAACCCAGGGAGGAGAGGGATACATGCTGCTGAAATCTAATAGGAAGACGTCAAGGAATCTTCTCAGTTTCCGGCACTGAACAGGATAACCTCAGAGTGGTCTGGAGCCAAGTGTCTGTGAATGCTGTTGCTGAAAAACCTTAGGTTAAATGTAAAAATGACATTCCTGGACTCACTTTGTAAACCAGGCTGGCCTTGAACTCACAAAGATCCGCCTGCCTCTACCTCCCGAGTGCTGGGATTAAAGGTGTGTGCCACCACGGGCCAAATGGCTGAAGATTGATGCTGTAATGTATGGAGAGAAAATGGGAACTGTCCAGGCAGCCACTGGTATGTCATTTTTTAGTTTTGGAAGCTGCAGGCCCTGCACTTCCTATATAATCAGATATATTTATCCCTCTCAGGTCTCTGAGGTGGTTGAAGAATAGATAGCTAGAGTTTCATAGTTAAATTTTGAGTTGTTTAGGAATCAAGAGGGTGTTCTGGATCTAAGAAGATATTTTTAAAATTATGAGGCAAGTTAGTTTTGGAAGCTGCAGGCCCTGCACTTCCTATATAATCAGATATATTTATCCCTCTCAGGTCTCTGAGGTGGTTGAAGAATAGATACCTAGAGTGTCATAGTTAAATTTTGAGTTGTTTAGGAATCAAGAGGGTGTTCGGGATCTAAGAAGATATTTTTAAAATTATGAGGCAAGTTAGTATGAAAGCTGAGTTAGATATAGAACTTTAAACTCATGGAGATGGTTAGATAGTAGAATGTTAAAGTCAGGTGCCAAATACATATGGACTGGACATTGGGAATGTATGCTAAGCCATATAACTTTTATAATCGTGGCCTATTTATTTCTGTTGTTTTGTATTGTATTTATAGTTAGAAGAAAAAGAACCATTATTTGGACTGAAAGGGAGAGCTCTTGGGGGGAAAAATAAATACCTTAAACTAAAAAAAAAAAAAAAAAAA
>CAJQZJ010032535.1:113304-127191 GCA_907164525.1 Lophiomys imhausi
GTCATTCTGATTCCTAAACCACACAAAGACCCAACAAAGAAAGAGAATTTCAGACCAATCTCCCTCATGAACATAGATGCAAAGATACTTAACAAAATACTAGCAAACCAAATTCAAGAACACATAAAAAATATCATACATCATGATCAAGTAGGCTTCATCCCAGGAATGCAGGGATGGTTCAATATACGAAAGTCTATCAATGTAATTCACCACATAAACAAGATGAAAGAAAAAAAACCACATGATAATCTCGCTAGATGCAGAAAAAGCATTTGACAAAATCCAACACCCCTTCATGTTAAAAGTCCTGGAGAGAACAGGCATACAAGGACCATACCTAGAAATAATAAAGGCAATATACAGCAAGCCAGTGGCCAACATCAAATTAAATGGAGAGAAGCTTGAAGCATTTCCTCTAAACTCAGGGACAAGACAAGGATGTCCACTTTCACCATATCTCTTCAATATAGTACTTGAAGTTCTTGCTAGAGCAATAAGACAACTAAAGGAAATCAAAGGGATAAACATTGGAAATGAAGAAGTCAAATTATCCCTATTCGCAGATGATATGTTAGTATACATAAGCGACCCCAAAAACTCCACCAAAGAACTCTTACAGCTGATAAACAACTTCAGCAAGGTGGCTGGATACAAAATTAACTCAAAAAAATCAGAAGCCCTTCTGTATACAACAAACAAGCATGCTGAAAAGGAAATAAGGGAAACAACCCCCTTCACAATAGCCACAAACAATATAAAATACCTGGGGGTAACTCTAACCAAGCAAGTAAAGGACGTATACAACAAGAACTTCAAGACCCTGAAGAAAGAAATGAAAGAGGCATTTAGAAGATGGAAAGATCTCCCATGTTCATGGATAGGTAGGATCAACATAATAAAAATGGCTATCCTCCCAAAAGCAATATATACATTCAATGCAATTCCTATCAAAATACCAACACAATTCTTTATAGACTTGGAAAAAGCTATACTCAACTTCATATGGAACAACAAAAAGCCCAGAAGAGCTAAATCAATCCTGTACAATAAAAAAGCATCTGGAGGTATCACCATCCCAGATTTCAAGCTGTACTACAGAGCAATAATAATAAAAACAGCATGGTACTGGTATAGAAACAGACCAGTGGATCAATGGAATCGAATTGAAGACCCAAACATGGACCCACACACCTATGGCCAACTAATCTTTGACAAAGAAGCCAAAACCGCACAATGGAAGAAGGACAGCATCTTCAACAAATGGTGCTGGTCCAACTGGATGTCCACTTGTAAAAGAATGAAATTAGACCCATACCTATCACCTTGTACAAAACTTAATTCCAAGTGGATCAAAGACCTCAACATAAGGCCGGCCACACTAAAGATACTAGAAGAAAAAGTAGGAGAAACCCTCGAACTCATTGGCACAGGTGACAACTTCCTGAACAGAACACCAACAGCTCAGGACCTGAGATCAACAATCAATAAATGGGACCTCATGAAACTGAAAAGCTTCTGTAAGGCAAAAGACACTGTCATTCGAACAAAATGGCAGCCTACAGACTGGGAGAAAATCTTCACCAACCCCACATCTGATAGAGGGCTATTATCTAAAATCTACAAAGAACTCAAGAAACTAAATGCCAAGAAACCAAATAATCCAATCAAAAAATGGGAGATGGAGCTAAATAGAGAATTCACAAAGGAGGAATCCCTAATGGCCTGGCCGAGAGCCACCTGAAGAAATGCTCAACTTCCTTAATCATCAGAGAAATGCAACTCAAGACGACCCTGAGATTCCATCTCACACCTGTCAGAATGGCTAAGATAAAGAGCTCAAATGACAGCACATGCTGGCGAGGGTGTGGAGAAAGGGGAACCCTCCTCCATTGCTGGTGGGAGTGCAGACTTGTGCAACCACTATGGAAGTCTGTCTGGAGATATCTTAGAAACCTTGGAATAACTTTGCCTCAGGACCCAGCCATACCACTTCTGGGTATACACCCAAAGGACACCTCACGGAAACATAGGGAAGTCTCCTCATCTATGTTCATAGCAGCCTTATTTGTAATAGCTAGAAACTGGAAACAACCCAGATGTTCCTCAACTGAAGAATGGATTAAAAAATAAAAATTGTAGTACATCTATACAATGGAATATTACTCAGCTATAAGAAACAATGAAATCATGCAATTTGCAACCAAATGGATGGATCTAGAGAAGCTCATCCTGAGTGAGCTAACCCAGACTCAGAAGGATGCACATGGCATCTATTCACTTATAGTAGGATTTTAGCTAAATCGTACAGGATATCTGTACTACAACCAACACACCAAAAGGAACATGGACATAAATTTTTTTTTCTTTCTTTTTTTTTCATTTCTTTTTCTTTTTCCTTTCCCTCTTTTTTTCTTTTTCCTCTCTTTTTTTGTTGTTGTTCTTTGTTTTTGTGGGTTTGTGTGTCTGTTGGTTTTTTTTTTTTTTAGTTTTCCCCCAGTAGCAAGGAGACACCTTTCACTGGCAGTACTGCCTCATAGGCCCCCGGTGTATGAAGAGGCTCATGGCCCTCATGTGACTCCTGATCTGTGGTGAGAGACTGGTATGCAGGGACACTCCACCCCAGAGGATCAAGATGGAAGGGTCAGGGAGTAGAGCATGGGAGGGTGGGGCTGGGAAGCGGGAAAAGAGGACAATATGTCAAGGATGTAACCTGTAGCAACAAACAAATAAATTTACTAATTAAAAAAAAAGCAGGTAACAACGTTAAAACACTGTAAATAAAATAAAGGACACAGCCATTCAACCTGGTTTTATGAACCTCCAAGTGTCGAAAAAAGGTAGAGCTAAGGTAAAATACAGGAGAAATGTGGTGTTAACCCATGCCTTTAACTTCAGCAGAGATGGGAGGAGCACCATAGAGTTAGTGGACTTATAAATTCTAGAGTTACACGGAAAAGGGTGGTGAGGGTACACACCCTTAATCCCATCATTCAAGAAGAGTACACCCTTAACCCCAACACACTAGAGACAGAAACAGGCAGATCTCAGAGCTCAAGGTCAGCCTGATACAAAACAAACTCTAAATAAAGAAAAACTTTGATCCAAGAGTGGTGGAACACATCTTTAATCCCCTCAGATGGGAACCACAGGTCTTGGATCCCAATAATTAGAATGCGGAGACACACACATAGGATTTGGAAGGACCTAAGTTTAAAAGCTACTTACAAAAGGCTCACACAACACAAACAAATTGTCCTTCAAGACCTCAAAATAAATACACTAAAGCTGGTTTAGCTCCAAAATAACAAAATAATTTCTTCTTTAAACCAGATTGAAAGATAACACTTTATATATGGTCAAAAACCAAATTTGCTTCAGGAGAAATATTACCTACTCCTCCCCACCAAAAAAAGAGGGCGATTGTCCCTGAGTGAAGATTAGGGCAGGGCTCTGTTCTTATCTTTCCAGGAGAATCAAAGCATCCATTCAAGGAACCCAAGGACAACTGGACAACGGAAACCTCAGCAGAAATCAGAATCAGACACCAAAAGAAGACGAGTGACCCAGATGATTCAGCCTGACAGACTCCCTCAATAGCTGTCTCCATCAAAAGCCTACAACCACAACAACTCAATATCGCTAAGACCGTTCAGCTCTAGACAATGCCCCAGCCAGAACCTCAGTAAAGCCTGGAAGTTCAGCTTCTGCCTACAAACTCCTTAGGACATCTAAACAGCTGAGAACAGAAGGACTGAACATAAAAGGATTGTATTAACATTTTTAACCATTTTTCCATTTTGGTTTGGGCCCCAAACAGGTTTACTATGACCCAAATCAGCAGGAAGTCATTTTAAGACAGCGACGTCCCATACCCAGAGGGTGGGGAGGGTGTTTCTCCGCCCCCCCCCCTTTTTGGTTATTTGAAGGACAACTGAAAACTCTGTTATTTAGGGGAAGAGATTACAAGTTGTTAAATGGTCCTGTTTAATGGGTTTTGGAGGTTAGACCCAGGGTATCCCTTCTTTCCCTTTTCTGTATCCTTCTTTATCTCCTATGTAGGAATGCACAGACTTGAGAAAAATTGAGACATAGACATAGCACAGGAAGGATCAAGAAGAAGGGTCACATTATTGAATATGCACTTTTACCTTTGTATATTGATACAAAATTAGTAGTATATTTGGCTAAAGTGGTATTGACCATTGTTTATTGTGCAAAAATAAGATTGTATTGCTCTACGTCGGTATTGATATTTGTATATTGATACAAAATTAAGATTATAGTTGGCCACAATGGTATTGACCCTTGTGTATGGACGCAATATTAAGATTGTATTGGGCTGCATAGGCATTGATCTTTGTATATTGATACAAAATTAAGAGTATATTTAGCCACATTTGAATAGATCTTTGTATATTGATACAAAATTAAAGGTAACGCTTCCTAATGGTATCGCACCTAGAGATACTTAAAAATGAAATGTGAAGCTCTGGCCTCTTGATACCAACCATCTAAAACTGTTTAGGATAGTTAAGAAAAACAAACTCCTAGTCATGCACGCATGTCACCTTGTTAGCTACTATGACAGTCTATCACAGATATTCTCTAAGCTACTCAGTAATCAAGTTGTTAAGAGACAAGCAACATTTGCTTATCTAAATACAAGAGATAGATAGGGCATCTTCAAAAACCCCAAGAGATCTGCAGAATATGGCATTCAAAGATGTGGTCTTAAATTAAGATTTTTTTTTGATATCGTGACATATCAGCTCCTGACAGCACCCCCTATTCTACTCCAAGTAGAAGAAAAGCATCGAAGAATCTCCAGTGTGAGATGGTTGAATTAGTGGCAAGCCTATCTCTTGGCATGTAAAAACCCCTTGCTCCAACTGCAGACAGACTGCTGTCCAAAAAGGACAAAACTTGGTAGCAGGGAAGTCGACAGCCTAGCTCTGCCAAGACAGGGTAGGTTAGTCCTTCATAATCCCTGCTCTACAATAAATGTCTGTGAGAGAAACAGGACCAAAAGGCTGAAGACTGATGCTGGAATGTATGGAGAGAAAATAGGAACTGTCCAGGTAGTCACTGGTTTGTCATTTCTTAGTATTGGGAGCTGCAAGCCCTGCACTTCCTATATAATCAGATATATTTATCCTTCTCAGCTCTCTGAGGTGGTTGAAGAATAGACAGCTTGAGTCTAATAGCTAAATTTTGAGTTGTTTAGGAATCAAGAGGGCGTTCTAAATCTAAGAAGATGGTTATAATAGTGATGCAAGTTAGTATGAAAACTAAGTCAGTTATAGAACTTTAAACTCATGGAGATGGTTAGAAGGTAGAAGGTTAAAGTCAGGGGCCAAATATGTATGAACTGGACATTGGGAAGGTATACTGGGCCATTTAACTCTCATAAATGTGGCATATTTAATTTTGCTGTTTTGTATAGAATTTACTGTTATAAGAGAAAGAACCATTTGTTGGAATGAAAAGAGAAGCTGTTGGGGGGGGAAGAGGGTGGAAGGGTGGGACAGGAAGGGGGAATAGGGAAGGGTTTGCGACTGAGATGTAACTTGAAGAAAAAAAATAAAGTACTTATAAAAAAATAACTATCCCATTTTCATACAAAATATTTCCATATTTGTATTTAATATTTTCTTGGATTTAAAATAATCTAGCTATTTGGTAACTTTTTAAATGTGTGTAAATTTAGGAAAAGACTATTCTTTTTCTACATGGCTACCCATTCCATAAACTATTTATCAAATCCATTGTTTTAATAATGATCATAAGTTCTATTTTAAAGATAAAGTACATTTCCATGGTTATTTCTAAAATTTCCTACTATATTCTAATATCTATCTATTGAAGAAGCAATTATCACATTCTTTTTAATGATCATGAAGTTTTCAGTGGTGCTTTAGAATTTAATATAAGAAACCACATCCCCACCCCAAATACACACACACACACACACACACACACACAAATTTGTATTTTTCTGAAGAACTTAGAGTCAATTTTTATGCATAATAAAAATATCACATTACATATCTTCCAATACTTCATTAATGTATAAATTCTTTCATCTAAAGGAGCTAATAATTTATGACAAAATAGTTTCTCCAAGAATATTGTGAGTTTTTATGTCTTCAAAATTTTTATGAAATCTAGAATTTTATTAAAATAGACCTTGCTTAATCTTTGCCATACTTGTTACAAGGAAATTTCCCTTTTTTCCCTCAGTCACATACAGTGTAATTTTTTAACCACTAAGATCTCCAAGAAGTTGTTCTCACACACACACACACAAACACAATGAGACCTCTATACCTATGGACTCTCTGTCCATTAATTCAACCAAATACAGATTTTTTAAAAAATCAAAATTAAGAAATTCCATCCATTCTAAACATATGTAGATTGTTTCTTGTTTTTATTCTCTGAACAATATAATACAATTCCTATTCACATAATTTGTAATTTTATTTATTATTATAAATCATCCAGAGATGATTTCAAATGTTTTGGAATATCTCATAAGTCATATGCAAATACTACACCTTCTATGTAAGACAAAAACCCAGGTATTGCTATCTAAGGTGAGTGCTATAGAAGAATCCTGAAGTTGGCTACAACTATGCAGAAAAGAATGTGATGTGGTGTGTGTGTGTGTGTGTGTGTGTGCATGCGTGTGTGGGTGCACTCACTCAATGACCAGTATATTACTTTAATTAATGTCAATTATCTTCTTCCCAAAAATAGTTTATCAACTGAGAAAAATATTTGCAACAATTAGCACTGAAAATTAATATATACAAGTGCCAAATCTCCTTGGCTAGTGTAAGGCATGTAGATGTTGAACAAACTATGATACACAAGCATTTAAAAAGTATTACAAAGCTCAATCATAAGTCTAGAAAAATCTCTTTGAGACAAATGTAAGTAAAAGAATTCTAAAAGTTATGGGCTCAGAACTCTGCTACATGTATTGTGACACAAACCAGAATCTGAAGCCTAATTTAGGAGCTAGAGGATCTTGTTAAACCACTTACATAGTGCACTCAGATGAACTTCTTTTGCCTTCTATGAACTGCTTAGAAATAAACATTTCATTTGTCCAGCAGGAAAACTACAAACAGACCTCTCTGCTCCTGCTGCTCATCCTGAAGGAAGACTGATAGAAGACTGCCCTTGAGAATCAAACTACCTCCGGTGTGGTGTCTGCTGATTCCTTCATGAGCTGACCCCGTAGTTTGGGAAGAGCTCATCTCTAATGCCATAAGACTTTAGTCAAAGCTACCTAAGGGAAAAATGACTTGTCCTCTTTATTCTATCAGTAGAATTAATTATTAATTACCCTGCACATGTAAAACAAATCTAACTAGCCTCTTCCTGCTGTGATTGAATTGCAAAATGTTTAAATTAGGAGTTTTCCACTAAGATTTCTAAAAATTTCAACAATAAATTGCCTCTTATATAAGCTTCATCTACTCATGGTATTATCACTATACATGGTCTTTTTCCAAAACAGAAGATATAGACAGAACTAATAAATTTATTAAATAAATTTATATCCAGAAAAAGGGGAAAAGAGCATGTGTACAGACAAATAGATTAAACACCCCACACTGGTGGTCATCTTCCCTGGCATATGGCTTACACAGATTTGAGAGTGATGCTTATAATCTTCAAAATACCCAAAAGATAACATCTTTAAAATCATAATGCCTCAAGCTGGGCGTGGTGGCACACGCCTTTAATCTCAGCACCCATGAGGCAGAGTCAGGCCAATTTTTGTGAGTTCTAGGCCAGCCTGGTCTACAAAGTGAGTGAGTCCAGGACAGCCAGGGCTCTAGTACACACAGAAACCCTGTCTCGAAGAAAAAAAAATTATAACGTCTCATTAAAAAGTCTACAAATAAGGGCATTTAAATGTTTCCAAGAGATGAAAAACGGCTATAAATATAAATTCAATAGAGATATTTGTAAATGCATAAAACATATTTTTGTGCATGATCTTATGCTTCATATATAATGAACTTTTGGAAAAGAGTTTTCTGATAATTGTATTTCCTTATACTTTATAAGTAGAGCTTCCTATTTGTCTCTAACTTTGCTTTCAGTCCTTTGCTGATTAAAAATAGAAATTTCAAAGCCTCCTACAGTTTTTGAGCCTAAATATACCTAAAAATTAGTATGTATATATAATCTACACAAAGCTTTTGAATAATATGAAATTAAATATGTATATGTAATATAATCTTTTTTTAAATACTTTATTTTTTTTCTTCAAGTTACATCTCAGTCACAAACCCCTCCCTATTCCCCCTTCCTATCCCACCCTTCCACCCTCTTCCCCCCAGAAGTTTCCCCTTTCAGTCCAACAGATGGTTCCTTCTCTTATAACAGTAAATACTATACAAAACAACAGATATAAATATGCCACATTTATGAGAGTTAAATGGCCCAGTATACCTTCCCAATGTCCAGTTTATACATATTTGGCCCCTGACTGTAACATTCTACTATCTAACCATCTCCATGAGTTTAAAGGTCTATATCTGACTCAACATTCATACTAACTTGCAACACACTTTTAAGAGTATCTTCTTAGATCTATAACACCCTCTTGATTCCTAAACAACTCAAAATTTAACTATGAGACTCTAGCTGTCTATTCTTCAACCACCTCAGAGACCTGAGAGGGATAAATATATTTGCTTATGTAGGAAGTGCAGGGCCTGCAGCTTCCAAAACTAAGAAATGACATACCAGTGACTGCCTGGACAGTTCCCATTTTCTCTCCATACATTCCTGCATCAGTCTTCAGCCTTTGGGTCCTGTTTCTCTGACAGACATTTGTTGTAGAGCAGGGATTATGAAGGACTTACCTACCCTGTCTTGGCAGAGTTAGGCTGTCGACTTCCCTGCTACCAAGTTTTGTCCTTTTTGGACAGCAGTCTGTCTGCAGTTGGAGCAAGGGGTTTTTTCGTGCCAAGAGATAGGCTTGCCACTAATTCAACCATCTCACACTGGAGATTCTTCGATGCTTATCTTCTACTTGGAGTAGAATAGGGGGTGCTGTCAGGAGCTGATATGTCTCGATATCAAAAAAAAGAAAATCTTAATTTAAGATAACATCTTTGAATGCCATATTCTGCAAATCTCTTGGGGTTTTTGAAGATGCCCTATCCATCTCTTGTATTTAGATAAGCAAATGTTGCTTGTCTCTTAGCAACTTGATTACTGGGTAGTTTAGAGAATATCTGTGATAGACTGTCATAGTAGCTAACAAAGTGACATGTTTGCATGACTAGGAGTTTGTTTTACTTAACTATCCTAGACAGTTTTAGACGGTTGGTATCAAGAGGCCAGAGCTTCACATTTTATTTTTAAGTATCTCTAGGTATGATACCATTAGGAAGCGTGACCTTTAATTTTGTATCAATATACAAAGATCTATTCAATTGTGGTTAAATATACTCTTAATTATGTATCAATATACAAAGATCAATGCCTATGTAGCCCAATACAATCTTAATATTACGTCCATATACAAGGGTCAATACCATTGTGGCCAACTATAATCTTAATTTTGTATCAATATACAAAGATCAATACCGATGTAATCCAATACAATCTTATTTTTGCACAATAAACAATGGTCAATACCACTTTAGCCAAATAAACTACTAATTTTGTATCAATATACAAAGGTATAAGGGCATATTCAATAAACTGCCCCTTCTTCTTGGACCTTCCTGTGCTATGTCTATATCTCATTTTTCTCAAGCCCATGCACTCCTACATAGGAGAGGAAGAAGGATACAGAAAAGGAAAAGTAGGAAGTCCCTGGGGCTAACCTCCAAAACCCATTAAGACAGGACCATTTATCAGCTTGTAGTCTCTTCCCCTAAATATCACAGTTTTCAGTTATCCTTCAAATAACGAAAAAGAAGGGCGGAGAAACACCTTCCCCACCCTCTGGGCATGGGACGTCGCTCTCTTAAAGTGACTTCCTGCTGATTTGGGTCATAGTAGACCTGTTTGGGGCCCGAACCCAAATGGAAAAAATGGTTAAAAATGTTAGTACACTCCTTTTATGTTCAGTCCTTCTGTTCTCAGCTGTTTAGATGACCTAAGGGGTTTGTAGGCAGAAGCTGATCTTGCAGGCTTCACTGAGGTTCCTGCCGGGGCATTGTGTAGAGCTGAATGGTCCCAGTGACATTGGATTGCTATGGTGGTTGCAGGCCCCCGATGGAGACAGCTATTGAGGAAGTCTGCCAGGCAGAATCAACTGGGTCACTCGTCCTCCTTGGTGCCTGATTCTGCTCTCTGCTGAGGTTTCCGCTGTCCAGCCGTCCCCGGGCTCCCCTAATGGACGCTTCGATTCTCCTGGAACGATAAGAACAGAGCCCTGCCCCAATCCCAACCCTAGGACAATTGCCCTCTTTTTTTGGGGGTGGGGTGGGGGGGCTAGGTAGTACTTCTCCTGAAGCAAATTTGGCCTTCTGAAAACATACAAAGCGTTATCTTTCAATCCTGGTTAAAGAAGAAATCATTCTGTCATGTTGGAGCTAAACCAGCTCTAGTGTATATATTTTGAGATCCCAAAGGACAATCTGCCTGCATCGAGATGGCCTTTTGTAAGTAGCCTCCAAACCTAGGTCCCTCCAAATCCCATGTGTGTGTCTCTGAACTCTAATTTTTGGGATCAGGGACCTGTGTTTCCCATCTGAAGGGATCAAAGATGTGTTCTACCACTCCTGGATCGAAGTCTTTCTCTATTTAGAGTTTGCCCTGCATCAGGCTGACCCTGAGCTCTGGGATCTGCCCATTTCTGTCTCCAGTGTGCTGGGAGCTGGGACCAAGGGTGTACTCTTCTTGAATGGTGGGACCAAGAGTATGCACCCTCACCACCCCGCTCCGTCTGACTCCAGAATACATAAGACCACCAACTCTACGGTGCTCCCCCCCCCTCTCCGCTGAAGTCAAAGGCATGGGCCAATACCACAATTCTCTTGTATTTTACCTTAGCTCCACGTCTTCTCTACACCTGGAGATCTGCAAAACCAGGCCGAATGGCTGTATCCTCTATTCCATTCACACATTCACAGTGTTTCAGCCCTGCCCCCTGCCTTTTTTTTTTTTTTTTAAGTTAATAAATTTATTTGTTTGTTGCTTCATGTTACATCCTTATCATAATGTCCTCTTTTCCCGCTTCCCAGCCCCACCCTCCCATGCTCTACCCCCTGACCCTTCCGTCTTGTTCCTCTGGAGTGGAGTGTCCCTGCCTAACAGTCTCTCACCACAGATCAGGAGTCATATGAGGGCCAAGAGCCTCTTCATTCACCGGGGGCCTACGAGGCAGTACTGCCAGTGAAAGGTGTCTCCTTGCTACTGGGGGAATACTAAAAAAAAGACCAACAAACACACAAACCCACAAAAGCAAAGAACATCAATAAAAAAAGAGAGGAAAAAGAGAAGGGAAAAGGAAACAGAAAAAAGAAAAAAAGAAGGAAAAACAAAAAGATAAAAAAAAATTATGTCCATGTTCCTTTTGGTGTGTTGGTTGTAGTACAGATATCCTGTACGATATAGTTAAAATCCTACTATAAGTGAATAGATGCCATGTGCATCTTTCTGAGACTGGGTTAGCTCACTCAGGATGAGCTTCTCTAGATCCATCCATTTGGTTGCAAATTGCATGATTTCATTGTTTCTTATAGCTGAGTAATATTCCATTGTATAGATGTACCACAATTTTTTAATCCATTCTTCAGTTGAGGGACATCTGTGTTGTTTCCAATTTCTAGCTATTACAAATAAGGCTGCTATGAACATAGATGAGGAGACTTCCCTATGTCTCCGTGAGAGGTCCTTTGGGTGTATACCCAGAAGTGGTATGGCAGGGTCTTGAGGCAAGGTTATTCCTAGATTTCTAAGATATCGCCAGACAGACCTCCATAGTGGTTGCACAAGCCTGCACTCCCACCAGCAATGGAGTAGGGTACCCCTTTCTCCACACCCTCGCCAGCATGCGCTATCATTTGAGCTCTTTATTTTAGCCATTCTAACAGGTGTTGGGTGGAATCTCAGGGTCGTCTTGAGTTGCATTTCTCTGATGATTAAGGATGTTGAACATTTCTTCAGGTGTCTCTCAGCCCTTAGGGATTCCTCCTTTGTGAATTCTCTATTTAGCTCCATCTCCCATTTTTTGATTGGATTATTTGGTTTCTTGGCATTTAGTTTCTTGAGTTCTTTGTAGATTTTAGATAATAGCCCTCTATCAGATGTGGGGTTGGTGAAGATTTTCTCCCAGTGTGTTGGTTGCCGTTTTGTTCGAATGACAGTGTCCTTTGCCTTACAGAAGCTTTTCAGATTCATGAGGTCCCATGTATTGATTGTTGATCTCAGGTCCTGAGCTGTTGGTGTTCTGTTCAGGAAGTTGTCACCTGTGCCAATGAGTTCGAGGGTTTCTCCTACTTTTTCTTCTAGTATCTTTAGTGTGGCTGGCCTTATGTTAAGGTCTTTGATCCACTTGGAATTAAGTTTTGTACAAGGTGATAGGTATGGGTCTAATTTCATTCTTTTGCAAGTGGACATCCAGTTGGACCAGCACCATTTGTTGAAGATGTTGTCCGTCTTCCATTGTGCATTTTTGGCTTCTTTGTCAAAGATTAGTTGGTCATAGGTGTGTGGATCCATGTTTGGGTCTTCAATTCTATTCCATTGATCCACCGGTCTGTTTCTATACCAGTACCATGCTGTTTTTATTACTGTTGCTCTGTAGTACAGCTTGAAATCTGGGATGGTGATACCTCCAGATGTTTTTTCATTGAACAGGATTGATTTAGCTATTCTGGGCTTTTTGTTGTTCCATATGAAGTTGAGAATAGCTTTTTCCAGGTCTATAAAGAATTCTGTTGGTATTTTGATAGGAATTGCATTAAATCTATATATTGCTTTTGGTAGGATAGCCATTTTTATTATGTTGATCCTACCTATCCATGAGCATGGGAGATCTTCCCATCTTCTAAAGGACTCTTCCATTTCTTTCTTCAGGGGCTTGAAGTTCTTGTGTATAGGTCCTTTACATTCTTGGTTAGAGTTACCCCCATGTATTTTATGTTGTTTGTGGCTATTGTGAAGGGGGTGGTTTCCCTTATTTCTTTCTCGGTATATTTTTTTTGTTGTATAAAGAAGGGCTTCTGATTTTTTTGAGTTAATTTTGTATCCAGCCACCTTGCTGAAGTTGTTTATCAGCTATAAGAGTTCTTTGGTGGAGTTTTTGGGGTCGCTCATGTATACTAACATATCATCTGCGAATAGGGATAATTTGACTTCTTCATTTCCAACTTTTATCCCTTTGATCTCCTTTAGTTGTCTTATTGCTCTAGCAAGGACTTCAAGTACTATATTGAAGAGATATGGTGAAAGTAGACATCCTTGTCTTTTTCCTGAGTTTAGAGGAAATGCTTCAAGCTTCTCTCCATTTAATTTGATGTTGGCTACTGGCTTGCTGTATATTGCCTTTATGATTTCTAGGTATGGTCCTTGTATGCCCGTTCTCTCCAGAACTTTTAGCATGAAGGGGTGTTGGATTTTGTCAAATGCTTTTTCTGCATCTAGCAAGATTATCATGTGTTTTTTTTCTTTCATCTTGTTTATGTGGTGAATTACATTGATAGACTTTTGTATATTGAACCATCCCTGCATTCCAGGGATGAAGCCTACTTGATCATGGTGTATGATACTTTTGATGTGTTCTTGAATTCGGTTTGCTAGTATTTTATTAAGTATTTTTGCATCTATGTTCATGAGGGAGATTGGTCTGAAGTTCTCTTTCTTTGTTGGGTCTTTGTGTGGTTTAGGAATCAGAATGAC
>CAJQZJ010032535.1:127591-144345 GCA_907164525.1 Lophiomys imhausi
TTCTCTTTCTTTGTTGGGTCTTTGTGTGGTTTAGGAATCAGAATGACAGTGGCCTCATAGAATGAGTTTGGCAGTGATCTTTCTGTTTCTATGTGGTGGAAGAGTTTGAAAAGTAATGGTGTTAGTTCCTCTTTGAAGGTCCGGTAGAATTCCATGCTAAAGCCATCTGGCCCTGGGCTTTTATTGGTTGGGAGATTATTAATGACTGTTTCTATTTCCTTAGGTGTTATTGGGCTTTTAAGCTGTTAATCTGATTTTGATTTAGTTTTGGTAGGTGGAATTTATCGAGGAAATTGTCCATTTCGCTTAGGTTTTCAAATTTAGTCGAATATAGATTTTTAAAGTAATGCCCTAATATTTTCTGGATCTCCTCAATGTCTGTTGTTATTTCTCCCTTTTCATTTCTGATTTTGTTGATTTGTGTTCTTTCCCTTTGCCTTTTAGTAAATTTGGCTAGGGGTCTGTCTATTTTGTTGATTTTCTCAAAGAACCAACTCTTGGTTTCATTGATTCTTTGTATAGTTCTTTTTGATTCTAAGTTGTTGATTTCAGCCCTAAGTTTGATGATTTCCTGCCTTCTGTTCTTCTTGGGAGTGTTTGTTTCTTTTTTTTTCCAATTCACCCAGCTTAGCTGTTAGTTCACTAACATGTGCTGTCACAATTTTCTTTTTGAAAGCACTTAGTGCTATGAACTTTCCTCGTAGCACAGCTTTCAATGTATCCCATAGATTTGGGCATGTTGTGTCTTCATTGTCGTTGGATTTTAAGAAGTCTTTGATTTCCTTCTTTATTTCTTCCCTGACCCAGTGGTCATCCAGTAAGGAGCTGTTCAATTTCCATGTGTGTGCAGGCTTTCTGTTGATTCTTTTGCTGTTGAAGACCAGCTTTATTCCGTGGTGGTCTGATAAGATACAAGGTGTTATTTCAATTTTCTTGTATCTATTGAGACTATCCTTGTGACCAATTATGTGGTCGATTTTGGAGAAGGTTCCGTGGGGTGCTGAGAAAAAGGTGTATTCCTTTGTGTTTGGGTGAAACGTTCTGTAGATATCTGTTAGGTCCATTTGTTTCATGATCTCTGTTAGACTCAATATTTCTCTGTTTGTCTTCTGTGTTGATGATCTGTCCATTGTTGTGAGTGGGGTGTTGAAGTCTCCCACTACTAATGTGTTGTGATCGACGTGCGCTTTAAGTTTTAGAAGTGTTTCTTTTACAAAAGTAGGTGGCCTTTTATTTGGGCATAGATGTTCAGTATTGAGATTTCCTCTTGATGAATATTCCCTTTAATGAGTATATAGTGCCCTTCTTTGTCTTTCTTCATTAACTTCAGTTGGAAGTCTGATTTGTTTGATATTAGGATGGCTACTCCAGCTTGCTTCCTGGGTCCATTTGCTTGGAAAACCTTTTCCCAGCCCTTTACTCTGAGGCAGTGTCTATCTTTCGTAGTTAGATGTGTTTCTTGTATACAGCATAAGGAAGGGTCTTGCTTGCGGATCCACTCTGTAAACCTATGTCTTTTTATTGGGGAGTTGAGTCCATTAATGTTGATGGATAATAGTGACCTGGGGTTGTTATTTTCCATTAGTTTGGTATAGGTGGTGGTCCTGTGCCTCTTTTGGTTTAGTTGCTGAGGGGTTTTCTATTCCCTTTATTTTCTTGGGTGGAGTTTTCTTCTCTGGGTTGGGATTTTCCTTCTAGGATTTTCTGTAGGACTGGGTTTTTGGGTAGTTATTGTTTAAATTTGATTTTGTCATGGAATATCTTGTTTTCTCTATCTATGTTGATAGAGAGTTTTGCTAGGTGAAGTAGTCTGGCTGGGCACCTATGATCTCTCAGGACTTGTAGTATATCTGACCAGGCCCTTCTAGCTTTTAACGTTTCTGAGGAGAAGTCAGGTGTAATTCTGATGGGTCTGCCATTGTATGCGACTTGTCCTTTTTCTCTTACAGCTTTTAATATTCTTTCTTTGTTCTGTACATTTGGTGTTTCAATTATTATGTGGCGAGAGGAGTTTCTTTTCTGGTCTAATCTGTTTGGTGTTCTGTAAGCCTCTTGGATTTTTATTGGCATCTCTTTTTTCAGGTTTGGAAAGTTTTCCTCTATGATTTTGTTGAAGATATTTCCTGGACCTTGGAGTCGGGAGTCCTCTCTTTCCTCTATACCTATAATTCTTAGGTTCCGTCTTTTCATTGAGTCCTTGATTTTTTTGGATGTTGTGGGTGAGAGATTTTTTAGCCTTCTTATTTTCTTTGGATGATGTACTGATTTCTTCCACTGAATCTTCCATGCCTGAGATCCTGTCTTCCATCTCTTGCATCCTATTTTTGATACTCACATCCGTAGTTCCTGTTCTCTTCCCTTGGTTCTCCACTTCCTCTTTTAACTCTGACTGTGTTTTCTTTATTGTTTCTATTTCTATTTTCATGTCTTGTATGGTTTTGTTCGTTTTGTACATTTCCTTCTCCAGCTTGCTTGTTTTTGTATGAAAATCTTTCATGGCTTTTTCCTTTTCCTGTTCAAGCTCTGTCACCTTGGCTTGGAGCTCTTTAATGGTGTTGTTCCTTGTTTTGATTTGTAGAATTGTGGCTTCTTTGAATTCCTTCATAGATTTAAGTTCTTCTTGCAGGGACTCTATCACTTTCCATAATGCAGAATTGTCAACGTTTTCATGTGTTTCTGTTGGTGTGTGGTCATCCGAATTGGATGAGCTAGGATAATTCTGCT
The DNA here is from genome assembly GCA_907164525.1 of Lophiomys imhausi. NCBI lineage: Eukaryota > Metazoa > Chordata > Mammalia > Rodentia > Muridae > Lophiomys > Lophiomys imhausi. Next base: position 130,316 of record CAJQZJ010032535.1, read on the forward strand.
TTGTTGGAGTCATATTTCTTTGATTTCTATTTTTTTTGACCTTTGTCCATTGGATGCATTTACCTGTCTGTTTTCTGTGCTTGGAACCACAGTGGATGATTTGGTGCAGGGGACGAGTTACTTGGCTATCTGTCGTTGCTTACAGGGGGATTTCAGGGTCACTGTGGTTTTAATCGCCTGACTCACTGTGAGCTGGTGCAACCTATTCCCAGGTTGTGAGTAACGGACCAGGATTGTTTCACTGCTCCCAATTCAGACTTCTCTATGTTTCACTCTGAGTTATCAGCCTGTAATAGTTCTGATGGTATGGACCTGTTTGCCCAGGCACAGATTCTGTGGGCTTTGTTTGTCGTCACGGAGGCTGACAGGGTCTGGCTCCACACCTAATATGTCTGGATTTTCCAGAATACAGCTATGGTCCCGATTTCTGGTTTCTCACTAGGCTTCTCGCCACAGGGCTGGCCTCTGTGCCTGATTCCCTTCCTGTCTGCGCCGCCGCGGGTCCCCCTCCCTGGCTGCTAGGCCGTGGGTACCCCAAGCCCCAGATCCTCCAGCTGCCTGAGTGGTCCTCTTGCCCCAGTAGCTCAGCCGTGGGTGCACGGATCCCTGGCCCCACCCATGCCTGTCTCTGTCCCCAGTTGACCTGCCGTGGGTTCGCGGGGATTTGGCCCTGCCAGCCAGGCTCCTTCCCCAGCTGCACTGCTGTGAGTGCACGGGATTTGGCCCCTCCCGCCCGCCTTTGTGTTCCCAGCTTCCCGCGCTCTGTTGGAACCTCCCGCCCCCCGCTTCACGAGTGGCTGTGGACCACCTGCTGAGCCCCCTGTTTGTTCCTTGCTAAGCCTTCCACTATCTCGCAAAGATTTTAAGTGGGTATAAGTTCTACCTGATGTGTGGGGAGCCCAATAGGCCAGCGATCTATGGCCAAGTGGACCCTGATTCTGCCTGCTGTAAGTTGGGATCGATCTTACCAGGCTCCTCTCCAAATAGGAGTTCCCGAATCCCGGGTTTAGTGGCTTCCGTGTCTGCGAGAGATGGGGAGAGAGAGCCTTGCCCTGGGACTTTTAACAGTCCCTTGGGAGCTGTGAGTGTTCCGGGGGGGGGGGGGGGTCTAGCCCCTCTGGTTTTTGCACAGTGCCCAATAACTCTGTGTTTTTTATGGCTCTTTTTTCCCCTGCGTTCAAAATGCGTCAGTGTAGGCCGCCGCCATCTTGGCCCCAAATAACTTAGTTCTTAAGGGACCCATCACTAAACAAGATGTCTGTGTCCTATACAGGCCTATATACTTTTCTTTCTTTCTTTCTTTCTCTTTCTTTCTTTCTTTCTTTCTTTCTTTCTTTCTTTCTTTCTTTCTTTCTTTCCTTCCTTTCTTTCTTTTTTTCTAATGTTTCTTTCTTTCTATTTATTTATTTACTTATTGTGAGTTTCACATCATGCACCCTGCTCCCACTCATCTCCCACCTTTGTTCAGACAAGCCTCCACCCTTGCAACCTCTCCCAGTAGAGTGAGAGAAAAAGTTCATTATGGAAGCTGTAGTGTGTCACAGGTTATCCCACAACATTCCCTTTTGTCCACACTTTTTTGCTTGTGAATGTTTAATACAGTGATTCCATGGTCTGGTATGAGGCCTCTGGCTTCTGCTACTTTGTCATTCAATACACCATTTTCTTTTATACTGTCAGGCTTTGTCCCATGATCCTTTTGTCTTAGAGTTTCTTTCTCAACACACTGTGTTTTCATTTTAGAACAACAATCTGAAACATTCTCTTTCTGGGAAGTGTTTTTGGCTACATTCCATCCTTAGCATTGGCCATATTTTTTGCTATGCTTCTGTAACATTGAAGACTAATTTTGGTTTCACAGATGATTCCAGGATTTAGACTCCAGAGGGTGTGTAATGCAATTATTAGTAATATACAAATATTTCAAAATCGCATTCAATTGTCAAAAGCCTCTTGAAACCAAGTAACCATTGAAAAATGCAAGCACCCTTTCAAGGAGCTTAACTCAATCAGGTAAGGACCAAAATATTGTCAATTCATGGTTCAGATCCAGTCCCAATATTTTGTTTGTTTCGTTTTCTGGAAGGTCCAGGAATCTTCTGTGAGACAAATGAGGTATACTAGTTTTTCACATGACTTGGGGGGGTAGATAAAGAGTACATTTAGGAGGAATTCTGAAATTTTAAAAATTATAATCATGACCTCAGTAGACTTTGGTGGGCATCTGGCTTTAGAATCAAGTTAAACTTGGGTTGAACCCTGAAGACAGAGTGGAGACTAAAATCTTTTCATGATCCTTAAAAATGTGATAACTGAACTTAAAACTACTCTTTACTGTGGCAATGTGCACCTACTGGACTATTTTCCATAGTGTTGGGCCACAGAAATGTGTTTAGTATTTTAGGTAATAATCATAATCGGGACTGCCACAATAGATTAACATCCTGTTGATTATGACAGAAGACAGTCACTCCCAATGGAATTTTACTGGATGATGTTATCATATTAGTGTTTTTTCTTGTGTTGCAATTATATGGGGAAAGAGATGACTGTGTATGAAAAGATAACTGGATTCACAAATCGATGGCTTAAAAGGTTTTATTAAATATGTATGTATGTATGAATGTATGTATGTATGTATGTATGTATGTATGTATGTATGTATGTATTCATTGGGCAAGGGAGGCATGTGTGGAGGTCAGAGAACAACTTGTGGATTTGGGTTCTTTTGTTCCTTGGGGATGGAGCTCTGATTTTCAGGCTTGGCACTAATCATATTTACCCACTGAGCCATTTTGCTGGCTTCACAAAAAGATGTTTGTAGGAGTAGAAAAAAAAAACAGAAAAGAAATGATATGTGATGAGTCAGGCATTGATATTCCATGTAATTTTGGCCTTGTTCCACTATGGAAGGGGAGGAAATGAAAGCTCAGAAATACTGAGCTACTTGTTCAAGGTCGCACAGCTAGTAAGCACTATTGGGTTCTCAGGTTTGTGGTCACAATATGTTTCAGCAAAACAAATGGCCAAACAAACAACAACAACTGCAACAAAACAGAAATAGGTGCTGGGAACATGCTCAGTTCATGGAATTCCTGTCCAGCATGCACAAAGCCCTGGGTTCTGGTTGCAGAGCCATATAAACCAATCATACACTTGGGAGGGCCATGCACTTGGATGAAAAATTCAGTGCCATCCTTATTTACGTAGGCCACATAGTGAGTTCAAGGCCAGCCTAAAGCAACATGTGGGTCCCTTAAAAAGAAAGTAAATAGATTTTTAATACCTTGCTTTTACAGTGACTCGCTCTCTGCCAATCTCAAAGCCACAGCCTGTATCTCTATAAATGATCATTATGAACAATAAGTACAAAAGAAGAGGTTATAATGGAGAAACACCAACAAAACATCTGTAGTGGCCTTGTAAATAATGTCTGTGCCCAGGCTTGCCTTTTAAATACAAGATACATTGGCAACTTCACAAGTGGCTGAGCTACTGATGTGAGTCTGGGGGGGGGGCCTCCCAGAGCGTCTGAATGAGACTTCAGTCTTATATGCATTCACAACATGAGGATACATTTCATTGGGCCCTAAGAGCCCAAGTGCTGTCATTCATCCAAAAATATGTTCTTGGAAGAGTATGGCTCCGAATGTTGTATTTCAGGAGAGAAATTTAATAGTTTAGGGAATTAATAGACTTGGTTTTGAACATTCAAATTTATTAGGTTGTGATGGCAGCTTTTTATTAATATTTGATGAAATTTAACCTTTAACAGAATGATGTAGCAGCTTTAAGTTATCTAAAATTTCTGAAACAGACTTATGCTAAAATACCGATTTTCATCTTAATCTTTATAAAGGTTATTGAAGTAGATTAAACAGTGCTTCAGGAAGCAAGCAGAGTTGACATCATCCACTCTATCTTATAATAACATAATTGCTATGGAGTTGTGACATTTAACAAGGGGTCTGGAGATGCAGCTGCCTCAAGGACAGCTTTTCTTTCAAAGAAAACCAATAACAATAACGATTATAACTTACATATTTAAATGCAAACTCACTTTCATGGTCCCCCTGGAAGGATATGTTGCTTTTCAAAATCTTATTATATTATGCATTTATACAAAAAATAGTCTTTGTTTGCATTCTGTGTAATGCCATTAAAAGTGAAGGTAGTATTTGTTTTTATTTTTGTTTTAGGGTTTTTCAGTTTGTCAGGAAAACCTATAGTTCTGAGAAGAGGTGTGTGTATCTGAGTGTGTGTATGCATGTGTGTGTGTGTGTGTGTGTGTTGTGTTCCCTAGAATATATTTCTGCTGAGCCCTTCTTATAGTGCCAGGTGCTTTTAAAAATAATTTGTAGGAATAAATTCATTTGATTCTTTTTACAGTTTTATGAGGTACATACTATTTTCTTGATTTTATAGTTGAAGAAATAGAGGTTCAGGATTAGAATAATGTGTTCTGTCATGCAGCTGGTTTGTGAGGAACTAGGTTTTGAATGTTGTGGTCTCCCTAAGTAGGTCACTTCCTATGGAGAGTTCATGCTCCCCCTTTCCTACCTCTACTTTAGGGTACGAGATTGAGATGAGGTCATGCAGTGGCAGGGTCCTCCAAATGCCATCACTTGTCCTGCCAAGTGCTGAGCACACTCATATACAATTGTTTGGGATTGTGTAGGAGGAAAAAGGGAGACACAAGGAAAAGAAGGTCAGTCCATACAATGCCAAGTCTAAAGCAATAAGTGTGCAGTGGCTAGGAGAGCAAGCTTCTGGTACAGGATGGCACAAAGAATAGAAATGTGATCATGTCTTTTTAAGGAGACAGAAGAGTCAAAGGAAATTTCTTTAAAAGTTTGAGATTATTCTGTTCATGAAATGGAACTAAAACGGATCCCATGATTAAGCTTTTTGTGGCTTGAAGTCACATTTCCTCTGTGTTATTTCTACTGTTTGCCTAGTGCCTCCTGTACTGGACAAAGGAAGGAGGACTAATTGTCAGGTTACTCCTGAGCTTAGGTGTTCTTGCTTTTTATTAGCTGGTGAAAATGCCCAGTTATGCATTATCTGCATCATGTGCCTGGTTAACTTTCATGTCATTATACAAACGTCCATAAGTATAATGATGTCACATAGCCTGGTAGTCAGTTATCAGAGTTTGATAGACTGGAGGAGATTTGCCCTGGACACTCCAGCCAGAGCTGACTGGGCTATTTGTTACATAGAACCAATGAAAGACAATGGAACAATTCTGAGGCTAGGACAGCAGGAAGCTGCTAATACTGGAGGATTAAAACGACAATGACCTGTCTGGAATGCTAAAGTTAAGGCAGGCAATGCTAAGGCAGAGCTGTTTCATTAGAAGGATGAATTATGGAGATGTGGACATTCCAAATGATGTCTCCATGACAGGGAGATAGGGGTGGGTGGTGGGAAGGTAGGGTGCTTGCATTTTCTTTTCTTTTCCTTTCCAAGCCAACCTAAATCCAGTGACAAGAAAACTTGATGATGTGCTTACAAGAAGGACTAGAAACTGATTTGAGAGAAACAAAGATGCATGCACATTTATCAATTATGTGCACAGAGACTAAGAATGTCTTTAACATAGAAAATAACATATAGGTGTTTGTAAGATGAAATCTCACAGTTATCCAGTCTGGCCCAGACATGCATGATGACAACAGGACAGTAACACAGGGCTTTCTGTAGCAGTGCCTTATGCCTCAGCTCTCATTCCTTTAGGAATAGGTAGTGTTCCATGTACATAAGATATAGTCTACTTCTTCAGAACTTGCTAAGTTACAACTCTGTTCTTGCTAATGTAGGGCGGGAACTCAAAGCCTATCCCTTTTATAATTATGATTTTATGGACTACTGAGTACAAATTTCCTTGATTCTGAATGATCTCTTAGACACATTCTCCTATCCTCATATGGACTCCATGTACCCCCACATTACAGGAGTAACATTTCTGTCATTGTTGAACAAATCCTCATTGTAGGGAGGTAATAACCATTTTCTTCCAACCAGGGTCATTACCCAAAACAGTTCTATTCATGTCACCCACTGGGACTAGTTTTAGAATGCTGCCCTTCTTATCCTGTGATACATGCACACCAAAAGTAAACAGGGAAGCAATGAGAAATGATGTAAGAATCGCCCAGCATGAGCTCTAATGCCACCACTTTTACCATACAGTCTTGCTGGTGTAACAATGTTTCCATCAACAAGAGGTCATATGTACAACAGTGATTCTGTGATGTTGTAACAGAGCTGAACTATTCCCATTGTCTAGTGTTAGCAGAGCTGTCATAACATCTAGTGCAACGTGTTAATCTCACATGTGCTGTGATATTCTCTCCTCTCAATCATACAAAAGCCTTATTATGAATAATGGTACTTGATACTAATAAGAAATGTAACTTTTACTTCAAAACTGAAATGATCAAACCCAGGGTTTGGGCTTTAAAACAGACATGAGAATTATTAGAGAGCTGTGAAGGTACTATGAACATGCGTTACACAAAGAACAGTCTGTTTACTAAGCAATGCACAAGTTACAAAAATCACCTAAAAGGAGGTTAAAGACTCAAGGAAGATATGAAACTATGGGAGAAAAACACCTCAGGATGTTGGCAAGGGCAAAGATTTTTGGCACAGACCACCAAAAGTTCAGGAAACAAAAGCAAAAGTAGTCAAATAAGATCTCATCAAATTGAAAGGCTCTTGTGCAGCAAACAAAATCATTGATGGAGTGAAGAGACATTATACTGAAGGGGAGATAGTCTCCATAAGTGTAGAACTGAAAAAGGGTTGATAGCCAGAATAAAAGGAACTATAGAAACATATTAGCAAGGGAACATGTCACCTACTATGTAAATGGGCAATAAATATAAGCAATACGTCTCAAAAATGATCAACAGGAATATTGAAGTACAAGCTAAAAATTGCACAAAGATATTACTTCCCTGCAGTAGAAAATTGTGATTATCAAAACAATGAAAATAAAAGTTGGCAAGGGTTTGGAGAAGCCCTGCAAACTGCTAGTGTGAATTTAAAATAGTATAGACATTATAGAAAACAGTATGGAAGTTTAATGAAAACAGATATATGTTACTTGTTTACATATTCATTAAACTACATTATTAGTCATTATTTTAGACTATACTCTGTAACCAATGTGTATTGCTTTATGGGTTCTTTTTTCTTCCACCCTTTCAACCCGATAACACTATATAAGAGAGAAAAAAGGATAAAGAAGAAGGAAAAGGGGCTGGAGAGATGGCTCAGCGGTTAAGAGCATTGGAATCCTTTGGTTCCTCCCAAGGACCCGGGTTCAAATCCCAGCACCCGGGTTCAAATCCCAGCACCCACATGGCAGTTCACAGCTGTCTGTAATGGCGGGGCATGGTGGCACACACCTTTAATCCTAGCACTTGGGAGGTGGAGGCAGGTAGATCTCTGTGAGTTCAAGGCCAGCCTGGTCTACAAAGTGAGTCCAGGACAGTCAAGGATACACAGAGAAACTCTGTCTCGAAAAACCAAAAAACATACAAACAAACAAACAAAAGCAAAGACAAAAACCCAAGAGGAAAGAAAAGAGATCCCTGAATAAAGTCAGAGGTTGGAAAAGGCACTCCTTGATGTTAGACTATTTCCTGCTGATTAGGGGTGTGGAATTCTTTGGGGGCAAGTTTGATCTTCACTGTTAAGATATCTAGTTTCTTCTTGTTTCTTTGTTGAACATGACTACTTAACAAATTTTGACCAATAATAATGAACAACAACCAATAACCAACCAACATCCCCCCCGCCCGGAATGACCACTAACCACACCTATCGGGGCTCTAGCATTTATATACCCTCTGAAAAGTCCCCAGAATTCCAAATGTCACACAATCACAGATATTATCTGCAGCTGTCAAAACTCTGCTAGAGCACGAGGCATAGCATAGTCAGCTGCCGTGAAGCAGCCCCACATCCCATACCTGGGATTAAAACTAAAAGCATATTCTTATAATATTTCTGTGTTTTTTTTTTAAAGAAGCTAAAATTCCAAAGATGTCACTACAATATTCGTACTTATAAAATGTTTACTTTAAAACACTGAATCTCATTGCACAAGCAGTTTCACGTGTCTCTAGTTGACATATTCCTTCACTGACCCAAGAAGCCATGACAATTGATTGCCACAGGATGCCTAGGTTTGTGTAAGCATGCTCCATAACATTTATATATAACAAGTCACTCCATGACACATCTAGAAAATATCTCTGCCATTGAGTGATGGGTAACTATTTTGTTGTATCACGTCAATAGATACATATAACTTCTACGCACTAATTTGTTATAATACCCTAATATCTTAATTTTATGTTTCCAATTGTTACATAGATGGATTATTTCCAGCCCTCTAGAGTTATTATAAATATCTGCTTAGATGTTGATCATTTAGAAAAAAAAATCTGTCGTGTTATACTATAAATAAGGGTGAGATAATCTGATGAAATTATTCAAGAGAAGCATGGATACAGGTAAAAGACTATATACCATTTAAGTGATCATACATTCAATAAACCCTCTACTCTAACAATGTCTCTTTAGCAGAATTATATATGTCTTTCCCAATAAATTGGCTTCAACATGGCTATTGTAGGAAACCTTCCTTTACCCTGTGTTAGTCCAGGTTCACTGGTAAATAATAAATCGACACCAGCATTAGGTTAAATATGTAATGGATTTGTCAGAGAAGGTATCTGTGAGAGAAAATAGGGAGAAAGCTGGCTGAGATTGAGAGAGCTGCTAGACATCAATGTAGGTCAAATCTCAAATAAAAGAAAGGGGAAGCAGGAGAGGGGGGATCACATAGAAGCTTGTTAGACTTCAAAACAATCCTTTTTAAAATATTCATTACTTCAAGTTACATCTCCATCACAGTGTCCTCTTTCCACCACTCCAAGTCCCTCCCTCCCACCCTCTACCCCCTATCCCTTCCATCCCACTCCTCTAGAGTGGAGTGTCCCTACAGAACAGTCCCCCACCCAAGTTCAGCAGTCATAAAACAATCTTAAGAGTGTGGTAGACATATCAGGGAGTCTTGATCAAAACTGTCCTTTCAGCGTATCTTCATCTCTTGAGAGTACTCCTCCTATAAGTCCCCTGCCCGGATGCCCAGATCACCACTACTTAGGAGCAATAGTCTTGGTAAGAACATGGTAGTGGGTTGTAGAGCAAAGCATAGAGGTGCCTCGTTCGATTGCTCTCCCTGTTCTCAGAATATGGGAGGCTCATGCTCATCAGTGCCACACTCCCACCAAAGCTATATGCCTTACCTCCAGGAGCCTCCTAGCCATTCTATGAACACATCCATGTCATACCATACTGCTTTCTAGCTGGGTCTACATATGGGCAGTACTCATCACAATACAACATAATTGAGAATTTATCAAATTATGTTCTCCATTGGATTATAAATCAACAAGGGAAATAATAAAATTCCTGATTCACAGAAATCATCTGATCTTAATTTTTATTGTTTTAAGCTGTTAAGTTTTGTGTTATAATTTTATTCAGTAGTAGACAATACAGGAAAGCACAGTATCAATTTATTAATCCAGTACTAAGTGTATAGTTTTTTTTGTAAAAAAAAAAAAAAAAAAAGAATGAATGAGCTCTTTGTGCTTCTGCTCCATGCATGTGAGTTGCTATGATAGTACTCAAAGGGAAAAAAAAATCACAGAAAATATTTCAAAGATATCACAAGAACAGAATAGTTTTATAAAAACATTGATTCCAGTTCTTCAAAGACATCCCAAGGAAAGCTGTTAAGGAAGGTGAGCTGAAAATTACATATGAACTGTGAACAAGAGCATGGAACAGTTCTAGAACAAGCCACAAGAGGGCGAAAGACCGAAGGACAAATTACAGAAGGCAAATAAATTCAACAAGAGCAAATCCCATTTTTTAAATGTTTATTTATTCTTTCAAGTTACATCTCCATCACAGTGCCCTCTTTCTATTCCTCCTGGTCCCACCCTCCTACCCTCTCCTACTCTCCCTCCTATCCTACTCCTCCAGAGTGGGGTGTCCCTACATATCAGCCCCCTCCCCAGTTCAGCAGTCATATGAGGGCTAAGAGCTTCCTCATGCACTGGGGGCCTACATGGCAGCACCAGTAGGGCAAAGTGTCCCACTAACAGGTAATGTGTTGGTTGCAGGATAGTTATCCTATACTATATGGCTAAAATCCAATTATAGGTGAGTAGATGCCATATGCATCTTTCTGAGCCTGGGTTAGCTCATTCAGGATGAGCTTCTCTAGTTCCATTCATTTGGCTGCAAATTTCATGATTTCCTTGTTTCTGATATCTCAGTAGTATTTCATTGTGTAGATGTATCACAGTTCTTTTTATCCATTCTTCAGTTGAGGGACATCTGGGTTGTTTCCAGTTTCTAGCTATTACAAATAAGGCTGGTATGAACATAGATGAGGAGATGCCCTTGTGGTTTGGTGAGGAATCATTTGGGTGTATACCCAGAAGTGGTATGGCTGGGTCTTGAGGCAGAGCTATTCCAAGTTTTCTAAGATCTCGCCAAACTGATTTCCATAACAAAGGAGATGCATCAGTAACCAAGGAACCCAAGTGGCATGATTTCAAAAAGAGGAAGAAAGAGCTGAAGCAGAGCAGGAAGCTCAGTGTTAAGACCAGCTTTGACATTGTGGTTCTAGCAAATAGATTTGGGAAAAAAGATTGTGACAAAGAAAGAAAAGAGCGAAGTCCTTGAGTGATTTGCAGAAGCTGGTTCAAAGGAAAATTAAAACTGTGACTTTGCTCATGACTCATCATGAGTGTTCCACTGCTTCATTCAGTGTGGGAATGAAGAGCAGAGGATGCAGGCTTTTGAAGAATTGTCAGATTGGGCTGAATGAAGTAAAACCAACTATTCCAGGAATATTGTTAAAAACTTTCTCCCATCTAGAAGTAAACCACAAGTTGTAGAGTTAAGTAGACATTGTAAAGATCACGTGGTGATGATGCTGACGCACTCGGAGATACCGGCCATTGTGGAGTATTCACACAATGAGAAAGCCATTTTGGAGCAGAGGAACACGCAGATGGAGGAACTCTATGGGAACACATTCAGCTTGACCAGGAAGTAGATCACTCAACTCTTGACAAGGTGTTAGCGGTACAGCCAGAAAATTAGAGTTCTTTATGGATGGAATGAAGCAGACTCTGACTCCCATGACCCCAAAATTAAGTCCTCACTGGTTCATAAAGTAGTTTTGGACTTTTTTTTTTTTTTAACCCATACACCTCCAGAGCTTCAATCAGAACTAATTGAAGTCATCCAGGAAGCAGTGGTATACCAAGCCCCACAGATCATCAGGGGCTTGTCAGGAAAGTGGCTGTAAAAACAATGAAGAAGTACGTTGACAGGGTTCCTAATTGCCAATGTTCTCATTTGGTTTTACTGGTGGCATTTGATTGTATTGATGATACTAAGCTTTTGAAGCATATAATCATATCAGAAATCATCAGTTCCTTATCCAACAGACTAAATGACAATAAGAGATCCCTGAGGCTCTGAAGAAAGGTGATGATGATGCATACACTACTAAACTGTTTGAGCTCTTGGAATCCATCTCTCCTGTAAGCTAAGCTACCTGTAAGGAGATGCTGAGGAAGGCAGTGCTGATAAATCTGCATGTGTGCTGGTGTCTGGCATCCTGGAATCTACTACTGGAGAAGTTCAGCCTACCACAGATGCCATCACCAGTTTTGCAGCAGCAAAACTACATCCTGGCACAAGGATGGAGAGATTCATGTTGCTGAGCATCCTCCGTGGAATCTAGTTCCCAAATGGTTAATAAAGCAAAATGAAAAGATGACAAAATGAGAGAGAAGGTTTTTCTGCAAAAATACTTTAGGAGCATGTTTTCATGAACATCCTGAGGTTCTGGGCCAGCATCGATCAAGATGCCATTGTTTTCTCCAGCTTTCTTTAGCGTTGTGACCAGGAAGTTGCAAAGAAAATCTAAGCTGTATTGAAAAGCCCGATTCCTACATGGAGAAACAAACAAACAAAGAAACAAGGCACCAGCAGTAGAGTTGAAACTCTGGTTTGAAAGATGAGTGCATAGGTGTGAGCAGGATGATTGTGCTGGAACCCAGTTCCCAGCAAAGAAGGGTGGGATCCGCCACACTCATAATTTGGAAGCTCTATACATGTATTTCTTCTTCTTCTTTTCGTAAAAGGACCTGTTTATATAAAATTATTTCTAAAACTGGAAAAAAAAGAAATGTGATGAATTAATTGGCTGTATTTCACAAGAGTTAAGCAAAGAGACTTATTTTTTGTGTCCAACACAAGAGGCAAGTTCTATTAATCCTATCACAGGAGATGGGCTATGCAGCTACTGCTGAGAGCAGAGGGCGAATGAGAACACTGCATTGCTGAGGAGGCTCTACAGACTTAGGTTAATGAAGACTTTACTTGTGGAACAGGAATAAATTTGATCCCTTATCTGTTTGAAGAAAAACATTTCTTCTACCAACAATTAATGCAAAGTGTCTTTGCTTATAGAAACCAGAGACAGAGACCTTTCTAACATGCTCCTGGAGGTGCCTGAAGGTTATTGAATAGGTTCTGTGTGGCTGATCCATGGTCAGTAGTCACCTGCAGCATTTTTGCTACTGATAGATTGGGCATTCCCAGAGTCAAAGACCTCAGCTGCAAAGTAGGGTGCTGCTTCTCTCAGGGACCAGGATGCTGATAGAGGGTAACTGCTGCAAAGGGTAATTATTTCTATGATTATGAATTTCCTGGTTGACCCGACTGCCTTATTCTTATTCTTGACCTTGTTTCTAGTCTGAGATCCTTTCAAGCAATTATAAGGAATTGTCATGGTTTTTTGAGACAGTTTATGCCCAGATCTCTTACAATTGAAGGTGCTGGGTTGGAACCTTCACAGTGGCAGCTGGGTCAACACTCTAAACTTCAAATAACTGAAGTCCGTGTTCTCATGGGAAAGAGAAGTGGTAATACACGTTATTTAATAAAATCATAGAAAAAGAAAAACCCATTTCCTATTGCCTTCTGTAGACATGCCTGGAAGTAAACTACTGAGCTTTGATTTCCATTGTAAGCTTAAACGTGATGCTCATGGTTTAAATTGCATGGCTTTTATCATGTCATTTTTAAGAAGGAGAATGATACATACTATATTTTAAATTATAATAATGAACTTCTTATTCAGAGATGGACTTTCTGACAACCTCCACCCTTGGGAATACAATCCACAGTCAAAAGTAAAAAAAAAAAAAAATCTTTCAAAGCTAATATTATGGTTATAAAGGCATGTACTTAACTCTTAAGGCTAGGGCTTTAGTGAATTTTCTTAAGACATGATTTTTAACAAACTTGGTTATCCAGTTTTCTAGCTCAAAGTAGGAAAAAAAAGCCCTACAAATTGAAAAATGGGCCAAATAAATGTTGGCAGTGGCCATAAATGACAGCTGACAATCAGATGGAAGAAGCAGAGGCAAGTAGGAAGGTGAGGGGGAAGGCATTTACAGAGGACAAGAAGGCTCTTATACCATCAATAAAATGTACAATTTGTGTTCAGCATTGCCAGTTGCAAAGGTCAGGTATATTGGTGTCATTCTTGGATATAAAAGTGTGTACGTTTCTAGTTATTTCTGTCTCATCATTGAAATTGCACCGTCTATTTTGCTCTACCCTGCATGGCAGATACAGTACTGAAAAATAAATGTTAAGATCTTGGCTTCAACAGCCATGCACTACTGTGTATACTTTTCCACCCCTAAACCGGAGATGAGAATCTTAAACCAAAAAAGTTTAAAAAGGACCATTGGGAGCATCTAGAGAGGGGAATAGCAGGATGTAGAAGATATGAAGTGAGGCATAGGAAAATGGGGAGGACCACCTTAATTGGGATGCAGGGCAGGAAGATAACTAGAGAGAAGGTAGAAGGAAGAATAAATAACACTAAGATTGTTTGAAAAAAC
>CAJQZJ010032535.1:144355-234339 GCA_907164525.1 Lophiomys imhausi
AGAACCACAAAAATGACCAACATGGCAAGATATTCCTAAAGGTTCACTCATAGCTTGTTAGTAACCAACAGCTAATTAGATTTAATGTCCACTCAACAGGAGAGAAGCCGGAACTAGAAATCTATCCAGTTACCCGAGGCTAGGAGGTCATGAATCTTAGAGGAAAACCTACTATCACTCCTCTACTAGAGCAGTATAGTTCCCAACTATATTATAAATATTTATTCTTAACCCACAGAAAAATGTAGATCTCATCCTTCCTCAAAAAAGCAACTCCTTTGCAGCTGATGAAGACCATAACTTATTCCAATCAACCATCTGGTGGCTCATAACCATCTATAATGAGATCTGGTGCTCTCTTCTGGCCTGTAGGCATACATGCAGGCCAAATACTGTGTAAATAATAAAAAAATCTTAAAAAAACAAACAAACAAACAAACAAAAATCAACTGTTCAAAATACAGAAAACCACTGCTGGTCAGCTGCTATGACTAGCTCAGCTCTGATACCTAAGACTCTAGAAACAAAATGGAAAAGGGTTCAGAAAGATACTAAGAGCCAGAGGACTGGGGAGTATACTGTGAGATTTTGTTTTCTAGAATGACAGAGAAGCTACACCTACAATACTGTGACAGTGTTGTTGCCTAAAGGAGGCCCAAACAATGATATCCCCAATAGACCCCCTAGTGTTGAATGGGAAATCATAAGGAGTCCCACCTCTAGACAAAGAACTATACCCAACTAAGGAATTCTGAGAGAGGAAGAATTAGTTTTTTTCCGGGGATAAAGGTCTAATTGGTTATTTAATTCTAAATTACAAGCCCCCAAATCAATACTACACAGACTCTGAAGGTTGTATTTATGTGTTTAAGTGTTCATATAATATATATGTATGCATATATGTTTATATCAATAATCAAAGGAAAAGAGGCCATGAATCATAGAGGAAGCAAGGGAGGGAACCACCTTGGAGGGTTGGAGGGAGAGGATATGGGAGGGGTTAGAGAGAGGAAAGAAAGGGGAGGAAATGATGTAATTAAATTTTAATCAAAAATTTAAAAATTAAGAAAAATTATTAAAACTAATGATCAAAAGTGAAAGGAAAGTTTCAACTTTCACTTGAAAGAGCTAGGGACTAATGTCACGAACACAGATTTATTTCATGGATTTTCTTGTAACACAGGAGACTGAAATCACAACCTGTGGACCATAGTGGCTATGGTAAGATGCAAACCTGATAACATAGACATTATTGTCGTGGTCAGGGAAGGTAAAATAATTGGAGGAGGACATGACTAAAGTCCCTGGGAACCCAGTTCCTCTGGGTTTAGAAAATCTTGTGGACATAGGGGTTGGTACTTCAGATGACTTAAAGGCAATGGAGAGCAATGCATTTTCCTCAGAAGGTAAAATGGAACTGTTAGGAGACTTCAGTAAATCACATGCCCAATAGGTTAGCAGAATGATGAAATGTCAGTACTCACTGGACTTGTTAAGGACATAAGCCTCTTAGACTTGTCTCTTGTCTAATTTAGTATAATGATCCACCAGAGAAATTTCTTTGACCATACCCTACTCAGCGTCCTCCCCTGGAATTGCAAGGATGTGTCTACACAACCAACATAATTCCTCACAACAGGAAACAATGGAAATGGTCCTGCTTGCCATAAGCTAGCTCCAGAAGCCATAACGATGATAAAAGAAAAGGCAGTAAGAGACATGTTTGCTCTTATTGCTACAATATGTAAGTTTTATCACATCGCATAGTGCCCCACAAATATATACAAAGTTGTAATCAGTACAAGATATGGCGCGTATTCCCTGAAAACAAGAGCATGTATTCTCTGCACACCTCTCTGTAGCCCAAAAGGTACCCTGTGAGCAGGAGAGTGAGAGCACGAGGATGTGAGAGCACTCCTTAGTTATGAAGAGAACATCCTATTTTTTTTTACCTTGAGTATATAATAACAAAACTCAAAAAGCTTTTTACTTAAAGTGGTTTACGCAAAAAACAGTGGCATGTATAAGAAATCTAAACTTCAGTTATGAGTGCTTGCCTTGCGTCTTCTTGTGTGTCACAAGTAATAGGAATAAAAGGAAAAACATGCCCTCCATGCATGACACTATAATGGCTTATGCCTTTTTAAGGTAATTTGTTTCTCCTTTTACATGGCAAAACCCAAAGAGCATCACTCTTAAAGTTCTTCTTTTCAGAGAACAGAAATGCCCCAGACCATAGGTGCTTAAAAGTGCCTGGAGCGGAAGAATACATGAGATGAGAGTAGTGTGAATACCGATTGCATGCCAGGAAGGATGCAAGCTGTCACCCTCTTTCACCTGAAATTGCAAGGATATGCATCTCGGTCTATTGATTCCCTCTGCATGCATATTCCAGCAAGGGAGTGCACTTTCTCAGTTACTCACACCCCTCTCCACCCGCTTCTGCTCAGCAGCAGTTCCCGTACATGATTAGCACTCAAGTAGTATCTTCCACGTTAACCTTGTGATGTCTGATAGGGAGGACAGAGACGGATACTACCTTGCTGAAATGTGTACACATAATCCATAATGAACAACTGCAGCTTCTTTGTGAGCGTGACTGGGCATCAAAGCAAAGTGAGGTGCAAACCTACTAAGGCACTGGGCCCTAAGGAAGATGTTTTCACTACCTAGCTAAGCATATAGTTTAGCACAGCAGATAAAACTTTCCATATCTAGCCCAACAAAGACTTCTGATTATTGTGTCTATTCTGATCTTTCCCCATGGAGACTCAGCCATGTTCTTCTGGGGCACTGATGTAGGTTACAGGGAATGTTCTCCTCAGAAAGCTCTCTTCTCTAGTGTGTTCTGTTATGACCTATGGAGCCAGATAGGTCTGGGAAGACTATGGGGTTTAGAATGAAGGCTTTGCAGTAACTTTTGTGGGGGGGGCGGGTTATATGATTATGCTGTGGAGTCTTCAAACACCATTGCTGTTTTTTAGGAAGTGAAGGTTTAATCAGCTGTGAAAGCTAGATCTTAAATGGGCACACTTTTATTTTCTGTCTAAAATAGTACTAAACAGGATTATAGTTAATTTCTCAATTTAGCTTCACTTTCCCCTATCTGTGTAAAACTATTTAGTTTTACATAGTTTACATTGTAGGAAGCTGGATGTCCTTGTTTAATTTTAACTTTAACTTTTAACCAAGTATCAGCAGGGATATTTTCCTAGGTTGAGTTTGCATTTCTGAGTGATAGCGTTGAAGGTAATGGCAATGCGTCTTCTGACTCATGGATCTTCTTTCATGCATTTTGTACAGTAGTATGGCGATATTGACAGAGTAGGATCACTCCAACTCTCATGAGAACAGAATTTAAGAGAGTTCAGGGAGAGGCAGTGGAGTTCAGAGTCTTGAGTCCTGTCAGAGAGTTGGGAGTCAGTTGAGAAGCCCTGAGGCAGAGTTGAGTTCCTGGCTGTTCAGTTGGTGGCAGTTCAGTTCATGGAGTTCAGGGGCAGTTTTTAACCTGTAGAGCTTTACAGAGACAGATTGCAAAGAGAACAAGCTAGATGGCCGGTGAAGACAGAACAGGCCAGAGAATGAGAAGGAGCCAGAAAATTAGAACAGATTGCTGTAGTTAGTTTTAGGCCTAGCAGAACAATTCAGTCAGAAGCTGACAGAAGCCAGTTTGGATCAATCGCCTTGGATAGGAGGTTCAGCCAGAATAACTGAGTTGAACCAGCCAGTCATAACTCAGAAAGAGCTAGAAATACTGTGTTTATTCAGCAGTAGGCTTCCAAAAAGACAATTATATCTAGTGAATAAAGATATTTTTACAGAAGTGTGCCACTGGGGGTGGGTTTTGAGGTTTCAAATGCCAATGCCATGGCCCAGTTCCCCTCCCTCTGTAGAAAAGAAATAACTAGTTAAACTATTTACCCAGTATTTACATTATCTTTAATTGGTCTGCAGTGTTAATCCTTAACCTGCCATTATAAATGAATACACTCAGACACTGGGTGGATCTTTACAAGCCTAGGCCTGGGTTGTGCAATCCTAGCTCATCTAAGATAGCTCATAATTCAATTACCCAAATATAACCCCATATATACAAACGTCCCTTTGGACTATTATTCTGCACACTAAGCCGATGTTCCAGGCCACATGGAAGGATATTCTTTAATTTTCCCCATGGCATGTCTTCCTTGTTTACTCCTGGTTTCTCTCCAGCAACCTTCTTCCTCAGATGCTCTCTGTCTCTCTAAAAGCCCGCAAACCTTAGTCCTGCCTACTCTGTCTTTGCCCAATTTCCAGGCCTTAGCATTATTTAACCAATCAGAGTCAATTAAGTAACAGACAGCAAACAGGACCAATTAACATTTAGAATGCTTAACACCATCCCATCATACCTTTCTCTCTCCTGTAGCATGATAATAATGAGCTAAAACCTCTGAAACTATAAATAAGCCTCCCAATTAAATGCTTCATTTTATAAGAGTTGCCTCAATCATGGTGTCTCTTCACAGCAACAGAACAATGACTAAGAATCTTGGGATTGTTATCTGTAATTCTTGTTTCTCTATCTGACATGATTATTATAGTAATCCAGCATACTAAAATATTTTCCACAATTAATAAGAAGCTATAAGTAAAAATTCCAATGACTCAAGAAAATAGGAAATGAAAGAATAAGAACAACCTGCTTTCTCTACTCTGCCATCATGGATCATTCCCTCCTTAGAGTTTCAACTCTAAGCCCAAAGTAAACTTCCTTTATAATAATAATAATTAATAATGATAATAAAAGAATACTCACATTCAGTTTACTAAATTTTTATTTACTGTAGTCCTACCAACCATTTTATGAGGAGAAATGCAGAAATGTTGTATAGGAGATAAAGATATACCATATAACTCCTATAATTACATATTTATTTATGTATAAATGGTACATGTACTTACTGTAGGCATAACTTTTAAACTATTTATTAATGCCTCTAAACACCCTCTAACCCTCCAACCTCAGGCACATTATAAAGGATATACCAACATGAAGACTTTCTCAGGCATGGCTCCTTGGAGCAACTTTTTAGCAGTCTGTACAAATCACCCAATGGGAATACAGGAACAGTTTCAATCTGTCTGCAGGGACACTGGAATCAGCAGAAACTGCAGTGGTTACCTGGCTCTGGCATTGCAATGGCTGCCACCTCATTTCTGCTTGCTTCCACAGTCTCTTCAGGCTGTTCAGCTTTTCCAAACCTCCTCTGGACAGGACCTGTGCCATGGTCTCTTCTGCCTGCCCAAGCTGGCTTCCTCAGGGCCGGTGCTGGGTGCTGTACTTGAATGGCCTAGGAGCTGTCCATTGCTGTTTCTCATATGAGGCCTCAGTCTCTTTGCTGTCCATTGGACTAGGTGCAGGTCATTGGCACACTTCAGCTTAAGGTCGGGCTTTTTCCATCCATGCAGCCTAAATGATGGCAGTTGCAACCCACTCACTTGGCCCTTGGTCTCTGACATGTCTCAGGCTTTTGCAGCCACGCCCTTCAGTAGGGCAGTGTTTGGAATTTTTTGTAGTGAAACAGTGATGAAAATGATGAATAGTGATGCGAAGTAGTACCAAGCAAAAAGTCCTCTTGAGTTCTCAGGGCTTTCTTTTTTATACGTTCTCTTTAATTATGCATCAGGATGTTTTCTCTTTGGCTAACCTTATGCTGTCTTCCCAAGGTACACCTGTTCCAAGATCATGTGCTGTCCCAGGTGTTCCCCACAGGTGCAAGTCAGTTAGGCTGATTTTGTATGCCCCTTTTATGAAACTGTTTTCAGAAACACTCCCACAACTTTTACATATTAATTCAACATAACTGTGTGTGTTTGAAAGAAATCCAAACCTTTACCATAACTTACCTCTAGAATCTTTGATCTATACATCTAATAACTTTGATATTCTTAGAATAAATACTATATGAATTTTATTTCAAAAATTGTTATTTTTCTCAATTTCATGCAGTGTTTTTCCTAATCAGTCAACTTATAGGCAATTGAATTTCAAATTGATTAATATGACTCAGCATTTATGTTGATGTGAACATTTGTGAAACAGTATAAAACTATTGATGTACATATAACCAAATAAAGAATAATAACAATAAGGATGTAGGACAAGATGGAGACTGCATAATTTTTGATATTATTTTATTTTCTACAGATTATTTCTTGGTGAGAGATTTGATAGTCATCAATTCTTTCTAGTGATGTCTTCAGTGCTGGTAGCTGCTTTCAGGGGAACATATTCAAGTTGATGTTAATAATCAACATTTAAATATATTTTTGAGCTAAATTCAATATTAGTAAAATTTTTTATTGAATGCTTCCATAGAAGAGCTAGACTGGAACATAAATTAAAACAGAGTAATTTATTAAGCACTGGTAGAGGTTCCTTAAAAACAAACAAACAAACAAACAAAACAAAAAACAAAAAACTTGCGAAGGCATGGTTCACTTCATCAAAGTACAAAATTCAGTGACAAAATTATTTTAAGACATAGCAGACAAATAAAAGGCCTTAGCAGTGTGTTAATGAGAATCTATAGAGATGGAGAGAGACATTGTTAGGATTAGAATGATTGATCTGGTAAATGCCATAGAATTTCAAAAAGTCAGATGAAGGCCAAAATGACATAATAAGGTAGGTAAGAGGAAAAACAAGACAGAAAAGCAAAGCAAAAATAAATTGCCAACAAAGATCTACAAAGAGTGAGAGTCTTGAATGTGGGGCTATGATAGGATATGATAGGATTTTCATAAGAACGCTTAGGTAGATGTTGTTCACCATTAGAATCAAATAAATTAACAGTCATAAAAGCATCTGTGTCATGGATTTGACAGAGAGTTAATACCCAGAGTATAAAGTCCACCAAATTAGTAACTAAGCCAATTAAAAAGGGCAATGGTAAACAGGCATTTCTTTAAAGAAGGCATACAAGTGATTAATATGTATATAAAAAATGCTCAGTTTCACTAATAATCATGGAAATGTAAACCAAACCACCATTAGATCTGTCTTCTGAGTAGCAATAACTATTACTTTGACAACTACAGCTTAGAATAAGTGCTGCCCAAGGTGTGGAGAAATGAGAATATACATCACTGCTGCCTAATTGAATAATATGTTAATAGGCAATCCTCAAAAAGTTGAAATTTCAACTCCATATTATTATTTTATTCCTGAGTATGTATCACAAAGAAATATCAATATATTGAGCAGAAATATTCACTATCATGCTCACCGCAGAGCTAATCCCAGTTACATAGATATAGAAATAACACAGCTATACATGAACTGGTGAATGGATAAATAATATACTCTATTCCACCATAAAAAGAACAAATTATAATTTATGATAAGATGAATGGAGAACTAGAGTGGAAGTAGAGAACATTATGTCTAGTGACATAACCGAGGAACAGAAAGGCAAGTACTATTTCATTTTGTTCATATGTTGAATATAAAAATGTTGATACTGTAGAAATTGAGAATACAATGGTAGCTATTAAAGACTAGGAGGAAGGGGAGATGGAGGCATGAGAAAATGGAAAATACCTTCTAATTAGATCAAAACAATAAATTCTGGTGTGCTATTACACAGTAGAGTGACTATAGTTAACATAATATATTCTCTGATAATATAATATATTTTCTTTCATGAAAATCATGTGGTGTGTGTGTGTGTGTGTGTGTGTGTGTGTGTGCATGCAGAGACCTGAGCTTGACATCAGGTGTCTTTCTTGTTTACTCTCTACACTATTCATTGAGGAATGGTCTCTCAATTGAACAATTGAACACAGAGGTCATAGATATTTGTATAACTAGCCATCCTGTTTTTGGGATTTCCTGACTCTGACTCTTTAGAGACAAAGGTACAGGTGGACCTCCATGGTTGCTAAGCATTTGCATGGGTTGCAATTTTTTTTTTAAATTTCCTCAGATGATGAGATGAGAGCCATACCCAAGCTTTATGAATACATGGCTTGAACTGAGCTCACAACATTTCTATCTGTATTCTAACTTCAATATAATATAATCTTCTGTAAGCCCAGACCTTGAAGTTTTTAGTTTCCAGTCTCCATCTACTAACCCAGTCCTAGAATGTTTTCAGCCTCCCAGACTTAGCGCTGAATAAATTCACCCTTTCTAGCTCTTTCTGAGCTCTGGCTGGCTAGTTTAATTCAGCTGTTTTGGCTCAAACTCTCCTCCAAGCTGACTGACTCAAACTGACTTCTCTTGGATTCTAACTGCCTTGCTATGCTTGGAAAAACTGCCTCTGAACTCTAAGAACTGAACTGCACTGATTGCATGAACTGAATGGAACTGAAGGGAACTGAGTGGAAATGAGGGGAACTGAAGGGAACTGAATGGAACTGAGTGGAAATGAGGGGAACTGAAGGGAACTGAGTGGAACTGAAGGGAACTGAGTAGAACTGCATGAACTCAACTGAACTGCACCAACTCAACTTCCTTTCTCTTCCTGCACTGCTCTTAAGTAGCATTTCCTTCCTGTCTGTTCTCATGAGAGTTGGGCATATTCTACCTCTGACTCATTCTGTTAAATCTTTTTCTGATTCATCACTTTGACTGCTCTTAAGTAGCATTTCCTTCCTGTCTATTCTCATGAGAGTTGGGCATATTCTACCTCTGACTCATTCTGTTAAATCTTTCTCTGATTCATCACTTTGTCATCCCCACAACTAGATGTCATTGTTTGGGATTAAAGTGTGAACTAAGGGCATGTCTGTTTTCCATTCAGATCATACTGTAATCCAGGGTGTATCTGCATTTCAGCCAGATCACATAGACCTCGAAGGTCTTTATATGTGATCCCTTGCCGGATCAGCCAGGTTGCTGGATTCAAATTTCTCTCCAACAGATGGTTAGAGATCTAAATTCAGGTACACACAGTACTCAAGTGTTTACTCTATACAATGGCATACAGCACATCTCTGGAACATCATGGGTCACTTAACTGAAAATGTCCTGTCTGAGCTGTTCTCCTCTGCTCACCAACCTAGGGTGATCAACATTCTATTTTCTATGTCTATTCCTTTGACAATATTTAGCTTTTATTGCTTTTCTTATTTTTCATTGCATAGTATTCTCAAGATTTACTCATGTTGTAGCTAAAGCTAATTTTACTTATTTTTTAAAAGCTGAATAATATTTCAGCACGTAGATGTACATCACATTTTATTTGTTCATTCATCTACTGGTGAATTACCTCTACTTCTTGTTTATTGTGAATAGTGCAATGCACACACTTGTGGAGATTACTCTCTGAGGTTCTATTTTCAATCCCTTCTATATCTGTGTCCACAAATGGGTTTGCTATACTGATCATGTTAGTTATATTTTCTGTTTTTTGAGGGTACTCCATATAATTTTTAGATTGTAATTACCATTTTACATTGCTGTTAATATATCCAATGTTTTACATTTATACATATTTTTAATAACACTTACATATCTTTTCTCTTTCCTTAAAAGAAACAATGACTATATTGTTGGCCCTGAGGGAATTTATCTTTGTTTTTGTTGTTGTTTGTTTGTTTTTGCTTTGCATTTCCTTAAGGCTTTATGGAGTTGGATAAATTTCATATGTTTGTATATATATAAATTTATATAGTATTTTGCGGAGATTTGTGTTAAGTCCATCCTATGGCCATTTCTTAATTAAATTTCTTTTTTGTTGTTGTTGTTGAATTGACATCCTATTAGATATTACCAGTATTTTCTTTTGCTTGAAATATTTTGTTTACATTGTTGATAGTTTTTCTACTTCATTAAATTTAAATTCGATGTAGTTTCATACACACATGTACACATGTGTTGCTGCTGTAGCCAATGATTTTTTTCATATTATAGTAGGAAAAATAGTGGGAAAGTGGAATCTAAGATGATATTTGGACATTGTTTAATCAAGACAGACTGACAGGTTACTAATGTTAAAGTCCAGCATTTTGTCACCATTTTGGAGTTATATGTTCAATTTTTCCTTAGTGAAAGGTAGTTTGTCAATTGTAAATTCTTTCTTGAGATCCTTAGAAGGTTTCTTCTGTTTATTCATTAAGATAGGTCATGCTTGTGCTAAGGATGGCATTGTTAGATAAAAATTGGTTTAAAATAATGCAATTAATGTTTCTCTCAGCTATAACACGTCATTTCCTTGTACAAGCAGCAGTAACATTCAATCTGAAGAACATCATATCAAGTCAATTAATGGGCAAAGGCAAAGAGACCAGAAATCACTGCAGAGCTGCATGCTCTCCTATTGAGTAGAACTGGAAACAAAGCTGCATAATACAGCTTAGAACTTGTCATTGAAGGCAGGTTTTTGCTCACTTTACTAAATGTATTGACTGTAGGATATAAATAAATCCTTTGCAAACAGATTTAAATGCAATGCAATTACAAAACGGCCATCCAGTTTCCCCTCTAATCTCGGGAGAAAAGAGTAACAGCTGGTGCTGTATTTCACCTCAAGGGAAGAGGCAAAAAGCAACACCTCTGCGTCTCCTGTATCATTCCTCCCCCTCTTTTAAAAGTATGTCTCCTGCCACTCATCAATTGATTGGCATGGAAGGCTGGGGCCACTCTTGACTGCCATTTACCATTTCTCAATGAAAATAATTTAAAGTTTTGAAGATAAAACCCTCTCTAGTTAGTCCTTTACATGGTTTGGATGGATTCAGCAGGTTGGTCATCTACACTTCTGTGTCTCAAGTGTACTAAAAGATGAGTCTATACAAAAAGATCATACTCAAGTGCTAGTAAAGGAGCTTGGTTTCAACTTGGAAATTGTGGATAAAGTCATAACATTGCTCTAGTCAATTTTAAATCAAATTCATGGACTTCACTTTTCCTTTAATTGTCCACTGGAAAAAATTGGTCACATACCTCTTGACATTCTTTTAGAAGGTACATCTTTAAATGGACCCTGTACTTCTACAGCAAAAGCCTCCTCATTTTGATCTCAGTCACAGAGGTTCTATTGCCCCGAAATCCTTCCTCCAACTTCCTGAGTCCTCTGACTGCTTTCATCTTTTCAGAGTTCATTGGTAAATTAAGGTTCCAAGTTCTTTCTGTTTGTAGGATGGTGAGAGTAGGCAGCAAACATATTCTAATTATTTAGGTTAGGATATTATCTCCCCCGCATATGTCCTCCTATATAACTCTAAAACACAACCCAGTGAGAACAGTAGCAATTATTTCATGAGAAAGAACAGCGACCGCCCCCCCCCCAAAAAAAAACCACCCTCAAATCAACCAACAACCAACCAACCAAACAAACAAAAGACACCTGAAAGTTTGATGATTGCATGTAAAGAGAAAGATTACATTTTCCCATTCCACTGTTAGATGATATTAGATTGGGTCTTGTGATACAAAAGAAAAGTAATGTTTTTTTTACTGGAAGATAAATGTGTTTTAGAAAATATGACTGGAGAAAATATGTAGAGCTTGTTACAAAATCACCTTTTTAATAATGAAAATGAGCAGTGCAGTGAAATAAGATCACAGAGAAACCTGCACTGAACTCTATTACAATACGAAGCCTGGACAGTTGCTTGTCTCCCAGCTGCCAACACTGCAGTTTTCCTTAGCCCTTAGAAAACTGCCTGAATGCTATTGTTCTAAGCAGCCTCTGAAAGGGACCTGGAGGGGCAGATAGTGGATTGAAAATAATGAGTGCCTACTTGACAACTCATACCTCTTAAGTCAATGCACCAGCCACTTGTTTTACGGTTAAGTCTAATTTTAGTTATGAAACTTCTCTCTTGGAAATTGTCTTATTTTTCTAACTTTTAAAAAAACATAAATTTACAAACAGTTGCAGATAAATGAACCACCCTAAATGGTAATTAAGGTTTTATATAACTTTACCTCAATATCCAAACCAAATCACTAGCATGGATATATTATACATAGCTGATTTAGATTTCATGAGTTATATGTTTATTGAGATATAACAGTTCAAAATTATAATTATTTCATAGTCTAGATCAAGAGTTCTGACACCCAACCATCAGGTCACTGTTAAGTCTTGAAAGAAGATGTACTTACTGTGAATGTCGTCTCACAGAATCTACCTCCTACCAAATCCTCTTTCAGATTGGACTGCCAGTTGGGTTCCCTGATTCTATGCACAATAGTAGTCAGACTTGTAAAAGCATCCGATTATTCATTAGACCAAGTTCACTTCAATCAAAAAGGGGAAAAGGCAAGCAGTTAAACTTCTTCTGCTTTCATTTTTTAAAAAATGAAATTATTTGACTTCATGGTAAGGTGTTATGTTTTTTAGTTCATTTAAATTTGTTTGGGTTGCTAATGTTCAAACTTGAGGCTTGGTAAAACCTTGTGAGTGCTTTGTTCTCCCTGGTCTTATGAATGGTACCAGGTGTGTTCACCCTGACACATAGTAAGAGAGCAGTAACATTTTTGGAAGGCAGGTGAAAACTCTTTTTAATTCTCTGTCATCACCAAATTCTTAATTTCCTCTTTTCCAAGATAGTTGTAGTTGATGCAGAGCACAGGCATGGAAGGAAGTCCTGTTAGAGAAGACACACAGAAGCTCTATGTTCTCCTAAAGTGAAGAGTCTTAGCAAACATCATAGAAGGGAAGACAAGGAACTCATGAGCGAATGTCTTGGCTATTCACAGGTTCACATTATTGGCTCTCCTTCCTTCATCCCAGATGCTAAATATCTGTGATATTTTAAAAAGCGTTTATTGGTAGGGTCTCAGTATGTAGTTCAGGCTAGTCTAGAACTTTTTATGTATCCCAATTAGTTCCTGAATTCATTCCTCAGCTTCCCAAATGTTGAGCTTATAAGATTGAGCCACCATGCCTGTCTAATATTTAAATGTCTTATGGGGCCTTGGGTGAGTCACTTCCTTCTTTAGAGTTTTCTCATGTAAAATGAGGGACCAGGACAGATCATTTGAGCTTTCCATTCTATTTGTCATAGTATAAATATTTGTAGTTTCTATCATTAATTAGAAATTGTTTTTATTTCAAATAGATCTGTAAACACGTCACAGAAATATGATTTTTTCACAATAATTCAAATCATGTTTTTCATTTTTCTTTTGAACTGAAGTTTTCCCTTATTGAGAGTTACAGATATTGCTGAAAACTGAAGTATAATAAATATTGGTGAGGAAATAAACATTCCAAGTATGGACAAAAATCTTGATCAGCAAAGCAAAGAAAAATTAATAGAAAATCTGATGAACAGTTAAGGAAGTTGTTCTCTTTGTAGACTAAGAGCAAGGTAGAGACTGAGTAAGAAGATGAAACAGAATCAAAACTGGAGTTGCATCTTGTGGTCTTAGGAGGGGAAGAAAATACAACACAACTGCTTCACAGTTTCAGCTCTCCCTGGACACCAGTATCCTAGTACTTTTTCTAGGGTTATAGGCTTAGCAGTGCTGTCATTTTCTTACTGTGTTGAGACTGTGATTAAAGTAATCCTGGCCACATCTCTCCTAGAGCACCTTCATTGAGTCTTCCATGGAACCATTTGTGGTGAATTCTCTTTCACTCCAGGATTCCAAATAACAGATGTGTGTGCATGCGCGCACGTGTGTGTGTGTGTGTGTGTGTGTGTGTGTGTGTGTGTGTGTGTGACAAACACACACATCCACACACCATAAAAAAACCCAAAAATAAACGTTTTATATGGATTCAGCTCCCTAAAAGATACTATAGGTATGTAGGGACACAGCCTCTAACCCTAGGTCTAAAATTTTTTATTCACCAGATGAAATTGTCATCTTGGAGGCTTAGTGTTGAATCAATTCATACTTTCTAGCTCTTTCTGAACTGACTTGCTGGTTCAACTCAGCTGTCATGGCTCAAACTCCTCTCCACGCTGACAGAATCAAACTGGTTTTTCTCAGCTTTTGATTGAATTGCTCTTCTAGACCTCAGACTCATTCTAGCAATCTGTTCTAATCTTCTGGTTCCTTATCATTCTCCGGCGTACTCTGTATTCACCCGTGTCTGGTTTGTTCTCTTTGCAAGCAGTCTCTGTAAAACTCTCCAGGTTAAAAATTTGCTTCTGAACTCCATGAATTGAACAGCCACCAACTGAACAGCCAGGAACTCAACTCCACTGCACTGTGAAGTCAACTCTGCCTCAGGGCCTCTCAACTGACTCTCAAGTCTCCTCTGAACTCCACCGCCTCTCCCTGCACTCTCTTAAATCACCTCTCTTCCATCCTATTCTGAGAGTTGGGATATCCCATTCTGCCAAGTCTTTCTCTGATTTGTCGCTTTGTTTGTTCCTCAATTAGATGTCATTGTTTAGGCTTAAAGGTGTCTGTATTGTATTCCAGTCAGAGAGACTGAAGGTGTGTGGTGTGTCTGCATTTCAGCCAGATCACACAGACATAGAAGGTGTTTGGATGTGATCTCTCACCAGAGCAGCCATGTTGCTGGATTAAAGTTTCTCTACAGATGTGTGGATGAATAAACCAAAATGCAGGTTGATGGGCATTGAGTTATTTTCAGGTTTTGTTATCAAAAATAATATTGATAACATTAAAAATCACAGTACCTTGGTGAGTTTTTTTATTTTGGGATGTGTGTGTGTGTGTGTGTGTGTGTGTGTATGAACTTGATACAAGTAGAGGAACCCTTAATTAAGAAGATTTTCTTACCAGATTGACTTGTGGGGAAGACTGTGGGTATTTTCTTGATTAATGATTGATGTGGGAACACCCAGACCACTGTCTCTGGTGACAGCCCTAGGAAGGGTGTCCTGAGTTATACAAGAAGGCAGGAAGAGCAAGCAAGGAGATTAAGCCAGTGAGCAATGTTCCTCCATGGCCTCTATGTTAGTTTTTGTTTTGCATTCCCTCCCTGAATTCTCTTAGTGTAATCAGAGAGTTGTAATCTGAGATTAACCTCTTATTCACCACATTGCTTTTGGTAATGGTGTTTTGTTACAGTAATAGAAACCTTAACTAGGACAGAAATTGATACCATGTCACAGGGTGTTGCTGACCATAAGATTTTGGGAATGTTTGAATGGCATTTGGAACTTTGAGCTAGAAAAGACATGGAGAGCTTAATGAGATCTGGAAATTTAAAAGATAATGCTAAGATCGGTGAAGATGATTGAGGGTTGACTTGTGAACTTTAGAGGGATGTTTAGGAGCACCTTAAAGGCTATGATGGGGCTGTTCAATATTTTGAATTAAGAATCTCTGGTTTTATTCAGCTGGACTGAAGAATCAAATGTGAAGGGACTAGAACCACTAAAGTGAAAACTTAGCTGGAACAATTGTTACTCGACAGTTATGGCTGCAGAATCAGCTGTAGTTAAGAAGAGACCAGCATCACTAAGAAGTCTTTTGGGAAGTATTTTTTTTCAGAGTCAGCACACAAAAGCTATGTTCCAGAGGTGACTGAGATTATTGTATCTCATGATGGTAGCTGAACTTGTTAATGTGTAAGCCTCACTGAGGTGGAAACTATTTGGAAAGGATGAAGAGGTTATGGAGAAAAGCTGAGGCATAGCACTATGTGACTGTGTCAGAGTGTCAAAGAGAGTCTTCAAAAGGCTGTTGGTAAAGGTGCAGCCCAGTTGTAGTGGAGACCCTAGCATTTTTGAGTGAGACAGCTGCAGATGAGAATGGAGCCAGAATGAGTCTAGGAGATTAGCTCTACATTGGCAGAGGACAGAGTTAGAGAACCAGCCCAGGTCCTTGGTAGCCCATAAGATCATGATTGGTTCCCCTGTATCAAGCACCGGCTTGTTCACATTGTTTTTATTGGGGTTTTGCCTTGATTTTTTATTGTGACTATCCCCTAGTTATTCTTCTTTTTAAAGTAAGAACATATTTAATTTAAAAAGTTTTTTTATAGGACCCCACAACTGAGAGACTTTGGAATTTTAGATAGATTTTTGGTATTTTACAGAGACTTGAACTTTGAAAGAGATATTGGATGTTTTAAAGACACTTAACTTTTAAAGTGTTAAAATTTTTGACTGTGAGGTTTTTAAAAGTTGAGGTGTTTTATATTGAGATATTAATATTAATATGAGATTTTTGGGGAGGAACAAGAAAGGAAAGGCTTTCTTGTTTGACAGTAATGGGTTGTATGTCAACTTGACAAGGGGTCAATTGTCTTTGTTAGCTTTCTTGTCAACTTTACACAAGGTAGAGACATTAAAAAAATGAACCTCAATTCAGAAAATGCTGGCACTAGATTGAACTGTGGGCACGTCTGAGGGGGAAATCTTCTTGACTAATGATTGGTGTTGAGGACTGAACTGACTGTTGGAAGTGTCATCACTGGGCAGGCAGTCCTGATTTGTATAAGCAGTATGAGAAAATCAGAAAGAGCAAGGCAGTAAGTAGCACTTCTCCATGGCTTCTGCTTCAGTTCCTGCCTTGAGCTCCTCTTAAGTGATGGAGTATGAACAGACTTAGAGTGACAAACCTTTCTTCCCAACATTGCTTTTGGTAATATTTGGTAAAGATATTATAGCAATAGAAACCATAAATAAGAGCATTGGGAATAATAGGCCCTGGTATTTAAAGAAAATAGCAAGATCTTTTCTTTATAAGTTGCTAAAAAGGAGATGGAAGCAGAATTGACTTGAAAGGTGGAGAGAAGAGAATCTAATGTTCATGTCCATCAAAATATTTGTATTGTTGTGGTGTACTCTAAGGTGAAGGCTATGGGTAGTCTTTTGAGGCTTTATATAAAGTGATGGATAGTTAGGAAAGCCATTTGGGAAGTCAACCTAGAATAGATGAATAGATTATGAATAGTAATGACCATGTACCTAAGGTCATAAATCTCCTCCAGGTAATGAAAAGTTCATAATCTGATAGATTATCTCCAGTTTGTTTTGACATTTCTAGCACAGACCACTGTTTGAAGAAGTCATTCATTTAATAAATACTTACTCAGCACTTACTGTATGCTAGGGACTAAAACAACAACTATCATTTATTGTGCAGTGACTAGATGCTAAGAAGCTTTATCTGTTATGAGTCTAAAAACTTTGAGAAGGGGACAGCTTTCTTTCCCTACTAGGGTCAACAAAGTATGAATTAGCAAATTATCATTTTTACCCAGGCTGTGAGTTATGAACCTTTGCCTCTGGTGTTCTATGATGTCATCTCCATCCTCAGGGGAGAAAAAAAATTCTCCTCAGGTCTACTAGAATTTATAGTTTGGACTGTAAATAACATAGGTGTATAGGTAAAGTAATTCCAAATTGTGGGGAGATGCTAAGAAGGAAACAACCAGGTTGGTCATCTAGTGACAAAAGGGTAGAATGAAAGTGAGGCATAGACAGGGAATCTGTTTTAGAGATGGTTGTCATGGAAACCTCTCCAACGAAGAGAACTTTAAGTGAAACTTGAGGATTAAGATGGAGCTAACCAAGTGAAAAGCTAAACACGTAACACTTTAGGTAAAAAAAAAAAAAAAAAAAGGCTAATTGGAGAAGTTAGTAGAGTGAACTTGATGTTTCTAGGGAATTGAAAGAAGACTACAACTTGATGAGTGCAGGAATGAGAAACATAAAAATGAAGGTGCTAAGTTCTCCTCTTCAGTATAGAGCCTCTATGTTTAAGTACAGGCTAGGAGAGCAATAGCATATAAGAACATGTAAAAAAAAAAAAAGGTATTGAGGTTAGTTGACTACGTATTTAATTTCCAAATACAGTTTGAATTCTATCTGACAGAGTTATATTTCCATTAGAATTTAATTTTGTTTTATTTGGGGCATACTAAACATAAATTCTATATGAAAATACTGTCATTCATATACTTAAAAAAACTCCTCTACTTTAAACCATGTTATTAATTAAAAACAAAAGCCAAACAAGCAAGATAAAGGGCATATTAATTTACTGTAGCCCGTAAGGAGTGTCCTAAATAGGTTTCTATTGCTGTGACAAAAGCTATGATCAAAATCAAGGTGAGAAATGAAAGGTTTATTTGGTTCACATGTACAGATCATAGCCCAAAACTGAGGGAAACAAAGGCAGGGAATGAGGGAGAGGCGTGGAAGACCAGTGTTTGGCTTGCCCACCATGGCTCCTTTAGCATGCTTTCTTATATAACCCAGGACAACTTGCTCAGAGATAACAGTGCCCAGAGTTGGACCCTCTCATATCAATTATTAATCAAGAAAGTGTCCCATAGGCTTGCCTACAGGCCAATCTGATGGAAGCAGTTAACTCAGCTGAGATTTACTATTTCTAGATACATCTAGGGTTGTGCTATGTAGACAAACTAACCAGAACAGGGGGTTAGTAAATCTTAACGAAACCATCTAATATCAAAGTAATTTATTTAGTTCTATCTCCATCCACATACTATCCAACTTACACTTCCCTTGTCTTCTTGTTTTAGTAAATCAGGTTGCTGTCCTATGTAGCTGCTCGAGAAATCAGACTGTGACTTATCTTTAATTACTTTCATCTCTTCCATTTCAAATCTATTAATGCATCCTCCAATAAACACTGTCCTAGGTTCAGTTTCTCCATCTCCAGAACCATTGCCCTATCTTGGGCTACTGAAACTGCTCTTTCCTGTTCACACTCTTTCTGACTGGCACTATATACTTGACATACAGCAAATGCCGTCTGTCAGTGTATGTCACCATCCTGTTTTAAGACCTCAACTGATGTCTCTTCATCTTACTTAGGATGAAATCCAAAGTTGGTACTGTGTCTCAAGGTCCTCCATGATATGACTTTTGATCTTTTATCTTTCATTTCCCCCTATTGAATAAACCAAGCTTATTCCATTTCAAGTTGCCATCTCTTCTTTCCTTTGTCTGTGACTGCTTCTCCATGCTCTTCACATAGGCATCTGTGTGAAGCTTGAAGTATCAGATCAAGTGTGACCTCCTCACAGACATGGGTCTGTCTCTACCTCTCTATGCATATGTCATCTCTTCACTTTGTTGAATTCTTTATATCACTTACCAGTGTGATTATTATTTTTCCCTTTTTATTATCTGAACTATTATCTATCTTCAAGACCTTTTGAGATCTTGCCTATTTTGGATATCAATTCACCCCCACTACTCGTAGTAAGTGAATAATAGGTACTTTGCAATTCTGTTGAACAGGTAACTAGCTAATTTTTAATAATAGCCAGCTCTGTTTTTTTTCCATTTTGGACATAGAAATATTAATTTGTCCAAATGATGTTCAATACAATACATTGTTACCCCCATTTATAGATCTACTTGTCATAAGCCTTGCTAAGAAAGTAATACTATTTTTCAGTTGTTGTGGTGGGGACTGAATCTGTGCTAAGTAGAGCTTACCCCTTATATGAAAATCACATTTGCCCTCTCCAGTGATGTAGTGGCTTTCTCTTCTGCAGTTTTCTAACAATTACTCCCAGGATTTGTCAACCTCGAGTGGAAGTTTGTTCAGTAACCTGAAATATAATCATCAGGTCAAGAGATACAAACTTGTTTGTAGATCACAGATGCTGCCTCAGAACCTCTCCTCTCATGTGGAGCCTCAATTCCCACATCACCAGTGTTTGATCTATGCACTTTAGTCTAAATATCATTTTCCTTGACTGTGAGGACAAAAGCAAGAGAAAAATTGAAGAGTTCATGTTTCATTCTGTCATCTGTCAACAATACACTATGAACTTCAAACAGCAGGTGTGCTCTTTCTTTCTGAATGGGTTTCTTTCTTTGAAAAGCGAGCAAAGCATCCCAAGAAGAATATGAATGAGGCTAAAAAGAAGCCAACAGAAGTGATGCTGTTGGAGGCAAATAATACAGGAGTAACAGTCAGGGGACACCATGATGTGTTTTTAGCATTGGTCACAGACCTAGGGCAAGAGACAAGGTGGTGTGTTTGTGTGTAGGGTGAGGAGTCCTTCCTTCACCCAGATTCAAGCCCTTTCATGTAGTTGTTACCAGCAATTTACCACAAGTTATCACCTCCTTTTAGATTGTAAATAGTCTGGTAAACTTGGAAAGAAAGCTTTGAAGGCTCATATAATGGGTCTGACTTTCCCCAGTCTCTGTTCTTCATAGATTTCATAGGGATAATTCTGGATTTTCTAGGAGATACTTTTATTTTTCAAAGGCACAGTTTGTTTGTTTTGCATTAGTGGTGTATACTACACATTTTATTATATAAACTTTTTCATTGCTTACTACTTCTTTGGCACTGTT
The DNA here is from genome assembly GCA_907164525.1 of Lophiomys imhausi. Classification (NCBI taxonomy): domain Eukaryota; kingdom Metazoa; phylum Chordata; class Mammalia; order Rodentia; family Muridae; genus Lophiomys; species Lophiomys imhausi. Next base: position 164,576 of record CAJQZJ010032535.1, read on the forward strand.
TCTACAAATCTGAGGGGATGAATGTAACTCACGGGTATAGGAATGTGGATTAAAGTCTGGTGAGAAGGGAGAAAAGACTTAAATATTAGGTGGGGTGGACACTAGGAAGTGTCTGACCATGAAAAGAGAGCTCAAAGTTAGTAAGATATGATTAAAAATGGTGGATTGAAAAATTCAGGAACATCGAGAGGTTATATACATTTATGATCTCTTCTTTAGAGGGAATTGGCGATCCCAGTGATTATTAGTAATGGAGAAACCTCTGAGACCCATGAGAAGAACACTTCTCCACACATGTATGCAATACTCTTCCAATCCAGGAGCATAACTGTTTCCCTAACATAAGCTCTTTGTTGCCTACTCCTAGGAGGGATCTGGAACACTGCTAAATTATGCCTTAGAGTTTGTCTATTTGAATGGAACAAATAAAATTATTTAGGTATTCTGTAAAGTTGAGAATGAGTAATAAGCTGAAATGTAACTGTATTTCCTTTCTTAAATTTTATTTGGCTTGTTTTGGGTTGAGGACCTTTACTATATAGTTAAAGGTGTTCTACAACTTGTCATCCTTCTGCTTCTGCCTCCTAACTGCTTGGATTAAGTGATCCTATCTGATTTAAATTTACTTTTTAAACTGACATAAAAAAACACATGTTATCTATTAATGGGGTAATATGCAACATTCAATACATGTATGTATTGCATAACCTTAGTCTTAGCACTGCCATTTGATGTCTTATATTTCACTATAAGGCTGCATTTTAAGTTCTTTAGTGAATGGAAAGAGAATTCATTTACTCTCAGTTTCCTTCTGTGTTGCACTGGTTTTACAGAGGGTTTGTATATTTCAGAGTATTTCTCTAATCAGAGATAGACATAAAACAAAGACAGGGAGAGAATTGGGGCTTATTGGTCAGGCAGCTTAGCTGAACTGGTGAGCTTTAGGTTTAGTTGAATATCTTACCTCAAATAAATGAGAAAGGTAAGGAAATATAGGCAAGTCCCCAAAGTCAACCTCTGACCTTCACACACATGCACAAAAACATACACATTAGTTCTAGCGTTTGTTGAAGTTTGATAAATATATTTTGTATATGACCCTTGGAAGGTGAGACCAATGGACAGGGCTATTTTAGAATTTAGAGTTTATCATTGGATAATATGGCAGTTTTCATACACAAAGATATGTATGTATAGCCTCATTCACTCTTCCTTTTCCCCTTTGGAGGTTCTGTGATTTTCATAAACACATTCCCTCCCCCCAAAGAGCTTAAAATGAATTTTATAAGAGTCTGCAGTAGGAACCATTAACTAACACACTTCAGAATACGAGCAAATTTGGCACCTGTAATAAATTTCCGGTGTACTCTCTGAACCTGATAGATTTGCTAGAATTTTAATAGCTTCTCCACATACCTGAAAATACAGCTCCAGTGTCTGTCACCTTTAGAAAATAATCATCCTGACAGGCTTTATTCACTTACAACTCACTTGACACATTTTCAGTTACATTTAAATGAGGGCTTCATTTAGTCCCTCATTTCACATAGCAAAGGTTAGATATTCATTATAGAAGTTGTTTCCAGACATAGAAAGACCCAGACCAACAAAATTAGAATTGTAATGTGCATGCGGTGTTTTTGCTAAATCTTTTGTGCACAAAATATATTTTCAATTAGTTACAGGTGACTTTAATGTGACTTTAAGCTAATGGAAATATCCACATTGACTCTTTCATTACTTTTCTGCATTTCCCTTTCAGAAAAAGTCATTTCTTTTGCTTATTAAGAGATATTTTATACTTGAAAACTTCTGGTCTGCTGATGGAAGGAGAGCATTGAGTCAATATTCAGATCTTGCATTTAAAATTTTCAATTTGAAAGTTTTTTTTTCTTTTCTGTTTTCTTTTTGCCTTTCCATTTCAATTTGGGGAGGCACAGAAATATTTTACACTTTGGGAACATTGGCATATCATTTCAAAGCCAGGATGGTTTTGGCAGTCTATTGAGGACACAGGTGGGCTAAGAGCTACACTTTCATGTTTTTATTTAAAGGGAATCCGTGGCTGAGCAAAACCCAGGAAGAAGACAAAAGCCCAAGAATTGGGAAAGTGAAACAAAAAGTAATAACTGGCCAGCTTTTCACTTAGTGATTAGACTTTCACTGCCAAACTCTTGTCTCGGGGACTACTGGATGTGGTCTAATGCAGCCACCCCCTTGGTGTATTTCTTGGCAAGAGACTTGGCTAATATGGAGTTAATGTCTTCTTAGTAGGTAGTTTTATGGTCTGAGATTGTGTCTGACATTCAATTTTCAGTTTGGAAGCAGGAGCAAAGGACAATTTCAGGCTTCTTTAGGCAGAACACGGTGTATTACAGAGGTTCAAAATATGAGTGTGTCTGCTTTTCAGCTCAAGCATTGAGGTTGTTTTCTGAACCAACCTGCAATTATGTTTTCTTATGGCTTCCGGTAGACCATTGCAAAGAGGGAAAGAGGAGAAGGGAGAAGCATTGGCTTGGGGTATTCTTAGTCTTTTCAAGTTGTTTTGCAGGGCAGAGACCTGGGCTGCAGGTAGACGTGGCGGTGCATTCTAGAATGAATGAAAGTTCTCAACAAAGTAAGGGAATTATTTATAAGATTGTTTATACAGAAGTGTTTTGTTAAACCATATTTGTACTGGGTTTTTGATTTTTTAAACGTGGTTAAATATTTTCCCCTCTAAAAGAGCCTCGTGAACTAGTAATTTAGTCATGACTTTTTGTTGGTGTGGTGGTGGCCAGAGGTAACTCTGAAACTACAAAGGGGACTTTATGAGGCCTTTTCACTTCGCTTCTCCAGAGGACCTGTGAAGATAGATTAAAATATGTTACAGTGAACACACTAGGATGACATCATTTACTAATTTATCTAAGAGAAAGACTTTAGTTTCTTCTTTGACTACCACCACTGGCATATCACCTTTCACTTCAACTCAGACACGTATCCCACTAGGAAATATGGAACAATTGGATACCAAGCCACAAGCCTCACAAAAGCTAACTCAGAATGGATCATAGACCTGGACACGAAATACACAGTTGTGAAACTTCCAGGAGAATATATGTGACTTTGAGTTGATTATTAACTTCAAGACAAAACACTAAAAGCCAGTTCTGTGGGGAAAACTGGTAAGGAATTATTAAATAAAATTACAACTTTGCTCTGTGAATAATACTGTCAAGGGGAAAAAAAAGGGAAGCTACTGGGTGGGAGAAAATACTTATACCATTTATATTTATTTGTTGCAAGTTGTACTCCAAATATTTTAAACACATTTAAATTGATAAAAAGGAAACACAATGAAAAATGGCAAAATACCTTCACAGGTGCCTCTGCACATAAAAAGACTTCAAATTATTTGTGCGCACTTGCAGTAGAATGGATAAAATAGACAGGCACCTGACAATGTTAATTGGGGAGACAAAGACACAGAACAGGACAGGAGGAGATCTCCTTTGCAGCTGTGTAATTGCAAGCTTACACCAGCAACAGTAAGTCAAGTTGATAGTATGCATCCTGGCTATGATGCGACAAGAATGGCATTTTCCTCTGTGGTTCCTTTTATTTTTGTTAATGTTTATTTATTACTTCAGGTTACATCTCCATCACAGTGCCCTCTTTCCACCCCTCCCAGTCCCACCTTCCCCCCCTCTACCCTCTCTGCCTTCTATCCTACTCCTCTGGAGTGGAGTGTCCCTATATATCAGTCTCTGCCCCAGTTTAGCAGTCATATGAGGGCTAAGAGCTTCCTCATATAGTGGGGGCCTACGTGGCAATACCATTAGGGCAAAGTGTCTCATTAACAGGTAACAAAATCTATGTTTCTATTCCTTTTGGAGCATTGTTTGTAGTATAGTTATCCTGTACTATATGGCTAAAATCTGATTATAAGTGAATAGATGCCATGTGCATCTTTCTGAGCCTGGGTTAGCTCACTCAGCATGATCTTCTCTAGTTCCATCCATTTGGCTGCAAATTGCATGATTTCGTTGTTTCTGATGGCTGAGTAGTTTTCTTTTGTGTACATGTACCACAGTTTTCTTTTATTTTTTATTTATTTTTTATCCATTTGTTGGTTGAGGAACATCTGGGTTGTTCCCAGTTTCTAGCTATTACAAATAAGGTTGCTATGAACATAGATGAGGAAATGTCTTTGTGGTTTGGTTGGGAATAGTTTGAGTGGATACCCAGAAGTGGTATGGCTAGGTCTTGAGGTAGAGCTATTTCAAGTTTTCTAAGACATCTCCAGACTGATTTCCATAGTGGTTGTACGAGTTTTCACTCCCAACAGCAATTGAGGAGTGTTCCACTTTCTCCACTACCTCGCCAGCATGTGTTGTCATTTGAGTTTTTGATCTTAGCCATTCTGACAGGTGTGAGATGAAATCTCAGAGTCATCTTGAGTTGCATTTCTCTGATGATTAAGGATGTTGAACATTTCGTCAAGTGTCTCTCAGCCATTGGAGATTCCTCTTTTGTGAATTCTCGGTTTAGCTTTGATCCCCATTAGGAGTTCTTTGATCCCTATTGTTAAGAAGCTCCAAATTAAAAATCTCTTTTGAGCCTCAAGGAAAACTCTATTGTGAGTCTCTATAAACAAACAAACAAACAAACAACAAAAATCAATTGTCATAATTCCAATATAAATGGAACAGAATGACTTAACTATTTCTACTCCAAAATGAAGGAAAGGAGAACAGCAAGGAAAGACTAAAATACAACAGGGTGAACATCTAAATTCCATTTATGACAACTGGGGCTTATGATGGCTTAAAAGGCCCTGTCCCTCTAATTTTGTGTAGTCTCTCTGTTGAGTCAGTTTTGCTCCATCCCTGAAGCTTTCTTTAGTGGATACCCCATTGCTCTGACATCCCCAACATTCGGTGTCTCCATTGCAACTTAAGCTTCACTTAGATTTCCTCAATGGTCTCTTGGGGCTACCTCTTTGGAAGGCCTGTCTCCTCTATGTATTGTCTTGCTTCAGTAGCTTTCTGGAACCATGTGTAAAGCTCTATAACCTAGAAATTCTTGAGTTTTTCATTCTTGCAAAATCAGCACTATATAGACCATGCTTCTAAATTCTGCTGCCAGCTTATACTTTGGACCCATTCTACCACAGGTGTGAGGGGACACATCTTTAAACAGTTATTTTTGAGCATGGGTCACCTTCAGTGGCATTATCTATTCAGTCTTTTTCTTTTGAAATGAATTTGCATTTTCATCACTTGGTTCCTTCCCTTAGTAGATGGAGTACCTCTCTTCTTGTCTGAGTGCAGAGCCTTGGAGACAATAGGAATGTAGACAGTAGGAACCTGGTTTATATGGTTCCAGAGGGGAGAGGCCATTCAGGCCACATTCTGGCAAAGAATCTATTCTTAATATGTCCTGAAAATTAGAGTGCGGCTGAGTTCAATACCAATGTATTAAGTTGTTGATTCTTCTTTAATGGCACTAATCTTTTAGATTATTATTGCTACTCTCTTCTTAGCCATCTTTTCTGCAACATTAAATTCATATTGTTTTCCTCATTAAATGGCACATTTTTTTTTGTATTTCTCTGTTTAGTCTCCCTGAAAATCTGACTAAGAACACTAAGAAGTAACAGTGCCAAAACCTGGATGTTAAACTCTCTTGAAATATCTTTCACCTAACAACTTATTTTTCTTGGAGGCCATTTTCAAGTGCCTATGAGCCACATGATCACATTTAAATTACAACAACAATCCCACATCTTGGCACCATATCTGAATTTGGGTAGGGTTGTCCAAAGGAACAGAATCAATAGAAAACACACACACACACACACACACACACATACACACACACACACACACACGACAGAGGGAGAATGTTTATTATGCTGACTTAATGATGGTGGCTGATGAGTCCAACAATGGCCATGTACTAAAACTGGAGAGATAGAGAGGCTGGTATTTTCATAGTCCACAATTTGGATACCACAGCAGTCATAATCCAGTGCTGCAAGCTTGGAAGTTCCCTGAAGCATCACTAATATTGAGTGCATGTCAGAAGGTTGAAAGAACTGGAGTATGGATATCAGCAGAGGATTACAGCTGGAGGGTTATGTAAAAAAAAATTAATTAAGTTACATTGCATTGGGCGCCATTTGTAGAAATAAATAGTTAAATTGTTTAACCAGTATTTATATTATATTTAATTGGTTCAGTAGCTAATCCTTAACCATCCATTATAAATGAGCAGACAGACACATGATAGATTTTACAAGCCTTGGCCTGAGTTGTGCAATCCTAGCTCATCTAAGCTAGCTCATAATTCTATTACCCAAATATGACCCCATATATACATATGTCCCCTTGGACTGCCATTCTCCATGATATGCTGATATTCCTGGTCATGTGGAATGAGGTTCTTTTTTCTAACCAATGGTGTGTGCCTCCTTCTTCCTGCTGCTGGCTGGAATCTTGAATCCTCTGTCTAAAGCACAGGCTTCCTGTTCTAAACTCAGGAAGTCCCACCTTTCTCTGTCTTTGCCCAATCTCAGGCCTGAGCATTTTATTTAACCAATCAGAGTCAACATAAGTAACAGACAGCAAACAGGACCAATTAATTAACATTTAGAATGCTTAATACTACCACAACAGGGTTAGATGCATCTGCTTGGGAAGAAGTGCAGGCAGACAGCTGTGCACTGCTCTTTTCTTGAACCTCTTTCTGAGCCAATCTTTTGAAGGCACAGATATTGAGGATTGATTTGTTTGAAAATGTCCTCACAGACAAGATCAGAGGTGTCTTTCCATGATGATTCTAAATCTCATCAAGTTGAGAATCAACCATTACAGATATGCAAAACAATAAAAATCCAAGGAACAGCTAAGAAGAGTGTAAGGAAGTACATCAATGAAGTACAATGTAGAATGCTAGGTGAGTTGTGGAAACAGAAAAATATATTAGCTACAACTTATGAAACATGCGTGAGTCATTTGCTTATGTAAATAATGAACAGGATTCTTCCTGGGGTTATAATTTGTGTATCATGCTGAAATGTTTCTGGTAGGGAGATTGCATGTGGGGTACATGGGAATTTTCATAGTTTTTGAAAATTTTCTTTAAAGCAAAACTTGTCTTTTTAAAAATAAGTCAAATTACCTGAGAATGGCGGAAAGAGAAACAGACAGAGTAGGACAAATATTAAAGGAAAATAAGAACACTGAAAATTTCCAACCATTTCTCCTGGACTGAAAATCACTTGCCAGTAGCAAAAATTCTACCCATTAACTCAGAAGAAATTCTCCAAGGATAATTTTTCATTACCTATATTAACCTTTGTAATTAATTATCAGACTTTGAAATGTATAATAATTATTCTATAGGGCTCGTGGTCAAAGTATGTACAGTATTTTATCCATGATGTAAAGAAACTTCTAGAGTAATTAGATGCAGCTGATTTTGGTCATATATGCTGACTTTACAACCTAATAATGAAAGAAGATTCTATGATGTATCCAGTTCAAGGGAGTTTGGAATTTTTGACATGGACCACTGACAAAGGTGTTAAAGATTCTGAAAGATCCATTTTTTTTGCACCTATTAATAAGTGAAAGGAAAGCCACATGTGTAGCTAATGCATGTAGTTCAAGAACTAAGGAGGCAGAGGCAGGGAGACTGCCATGAGTTTGAGGCCATGGGTTATTTAGAGAGTTTCAGGCCAGCCTCAGTTGTAGTATAAGACCCTGCTTCAAAGGATGAGGGAGAACAAGGGGCAAATAAACAAAACAGAACTCTCCCAAATCCTCTTACAACTTTTTTTGCATTTGTGTGTGTGTGTGTGTGTGTGTGTGTGTGTGTATCCAAGCATATCATGTAGAGTTGAGTCTCTCCTTCCATCAGAGTTGGCAGCAAAGGATCTATACCCACTTGGATGTCCTGCCTATCCTCCTCATATTTTATTTTTTATGAGAACGAATTTATGTCATCTGAAATGAATTATGTCGTTCAAAACTTCCTTTAATTTGGTGGTGGAATATACTACTTTGCTTTTTAGACGTCAGCAAATCTAACATTTCAGGTATCAGTCTTTACTTCAAATCTTGCAGCATAACATCATTCTTGTTAAACTTGGTTGGAACCTCCAGGGCCAGTGGTTTGTGGTAGCTGAGGAACATGATACAGTGAAGGAAGAGAGGAAGACAAGGTGTCAGACAGTGAATGGCCTTATTTTCTTGGTCTTGTTTTTTAAAGATGGAATGAACTTTTCTATAGCCAATATTATGGAACAGCTTTTTAATCTTATGAAAATATTATACACAAACATTATAAACTTTAATTTTTAATGTAAACTAAGTTTTAATTTAAATAGAATACAAAAAGGAAGTTCTAGGATATAACATACATTTCAGTATGACAATGTATAGGCATAGTTATTCTAGGAGATTAAAAGCTAATTAAGAAACAAAAAGCCCCCAAATTTCCCCAATGCCAGTAAGGTGGTTTTACTGGGATGGTGTTTATCTTAACTTGGTATATACTAGAGTCATTTGTGAAGAGAGAACCTCAACTGAGAAAATACTCTGCAGATTGGCCTGTAAGCAAGACTGTGTGGTATTTTCTTAACTAGTGATTGGTATAAAAGAGCCTATGTGGGTGGCACTACGCCTGGACAGGTGGTTTTGAGGTGTATAAGGAAACAGATTAAGCAAGGCGTAAGGAGTAAGCCAGCAAACAGCATTCCTCCATGGCACCAGCTCCTATCTCCAGGTTCCCTGCCCTAACTTCCCTGGACTATAAAACGCAAGATGAAATAACCCTTTCCTCTCCAACGTGCTTTTGGTCATGGACTTTATTGCAGCAAAGGAAACCCTACGGCAACAGCTCAGTAATGGCCCAGTGAGAATGGTGATGAGTTGCAGAAGTGAGAACTGCAAGGACAGGCATTTTCACAATATGTCTCTGTGATTTGATGGTGCTTCCTGGAGTGCATATGAAGCATTCCTGGAAATCTCGACCCATGTCAAGCAATTCTGTCAAGTTCGTCCTGCAGGGTCCCCACCAGATCACAGAGCACATCTGTGCAAACCCCTAAGCAAGTTTAGCGAGGGCGGTTGCCTTTTTTTTTTTTTTTTTTTTTTGTCCTCTGCTTAAACTGATGCGATTCCGGGCTCTCCTTTGGAGTCAGGGTGGTGTTTCCGGATATTTAGCTTTCCCACCACCCCTAGTTAACTAACTGCCTGTCAGGTGAGGTGCGATGGCTGTGTGGGTATGTGATTGGCCACTATGCTAATTGGATATCTAAGATGGCATTCAGTCATTCATTCAGCTAATAAATGATATCCTTAGCTCCTCTTGGCTGATGTGGTATGCATTAGAGCTGTGATGATAAAGATGGATTTTTTTTTTTTTTTTTTTTTTCTTGAATGGCTTTTGCATAGTGCAACTTGGTGTAAGAGAGTATGAAAGGTTTCTCATAGAAGACAATGCTTGAATAGAACTCTGAAAGATGGCCCAGGCCAGACAGGCAGCACATACAAAGGTAGGGAGGTCTGTGTCTGGAGCCTGCAGAATGCAGTGGGAATGGCGGAGTAGGGTAGGGAATCGGGGAACAGGCAGAAGGTACCAAACACTGGGTTGGAAAACCAGATTATTTAGATTAATTAATTCATTTTAAAGAAACAGAACAGAATCTGTTCATTTGGCTAAGATAAATAACACATGGCTAAGTTTTAAAATTTTACTTATTCTTCCTTCTTTGAAAAAAAAATCAACCTTTGTGTGTGTGTGTGTGTGTGTGTGTGTGTGTGTGTGTGAAGAATTAGAAAATGAATTGAGAAAGTGTAATTACAGTTGCTAAAATATATATTCATTCAGTCCACTTCTAAGGAAATGGTTTTGGATAGAACGGCAACGTTCACTCTGAATCTTCTACTATTTCCTTAAAACTTTTGCCCGAGTGTAGCAATTACAGAGAGAATTCCTTGCTCAGTCAGGATTTTCTGAAAGCTTCAGAATTGTTACTGCAGTCTGCTGGCTCCAGTGTGCTGTGGCATGCTGCAGCTTCAGTGCTTGCCTGTGAGCAGAGCCAGCAGCTGGGGGCTGACTCCATCCTGCAGGCTAAAAATAGCCATAATGCTGCTGCTGTGTATTTTGACTGCAGCACTTTCTCACAGCTGCCACTGGGTATGCTCCCAGATAGAAGAGCACGCTATGAAGAACGATGATGGTTTAGGATAAGTCACGTGAAAATCCGGAACGTGACTGTGCGTTGAGGTTAATTAGAAACTCATGGTGGACATTCATGTGGGTTTGGGGATCATCAGTGCTAGTCATGATAGGAACAATCTCCCTCCTCGATTTTGCAGTGAATGTATTCCACCTTGTCTAGTACCAATGCTGTCTAAGTTGTGACCCTGAAAGTGTGCATTTCATGGACTCTGTGATGAATGATGTCCACATATTTAGTATTGTGGCTGAGACCCACACCTACAAGCCTGGAGAACTAGAGGAAGTGTCCTGTTTTGTTTTAAAAGCAAAACCAGCAGGTATGCCTAAACTAGATAGCCCTTCCTGTCTGAAATATGAACAATACTGACAAATGTATTATCATCTTTTCAGTAACAAAAGTGCTTAGGGGGAAAAATTGTTACAGTGAAGAAAGAGGCCATTAACTGAAAGAACTGGAAAGACACAGTGCATTGTGAACTACTTGTGAAAACTGCTTTCTTTTGATGATTTAGGGTTGTTTCTTTTTCACATGCATTGCAGTTTTTGAAGGCTTGCGGGATAAAAGACTTGATCAATTATTATGATAATGATGCACGAGCCAAATTATGAGTTTAATTATAATTACTATCTTTATAGAGAGTTAATTAATCATAAAAGAGTACATTATATAATCTTTCTGTTTAATGAAATTCATTAAAGAGACTCCCAAAGGCCTAAATATAGTTTTAAAAAAATTAAACCCATGACTGGGTTAAGGCTATTAATGCAAATGAGGTCTGGATCAGTCCCTGAAAAGGACTGCCTAGACATTAGGCCCCCATAGTGTTGAGCCACCAGACCCTGGTGACATATATGCTTTCACTCTGGCAGGAAGAACAAGAAGTTCAGTGGCTTTCTAAATAGTCTTGAAGTTCACAATATGGCTGAGACTGGATAACTTAATTTGCATAGATGATCCAAAGAGCTTCATTCAACAGCCTTGCACATAAAATGTTACATTTGACTGTGTTGAAGTCATAAACTTTGCATCACGAACTCTCCAACCCTCACATTCAAAGTAACCACAGTAAGAGTGAGACACATAGAACTATAAGGGCACTGAGGGGGTTTAGAAAAAAAGGTTTAGAAAACAACGGAGACATTCCAGGCCTATGTTTCAAGTGGAAGCATATGCTGCTCGACCATGCATACAGGAAGTTCTGCATGTCCTGAAGTTTCCAGTCAGGATTTTGACCTTTATTAGAAGATGAACAAATTAGTCCAGACCCCAGGATTGAAGTGAAATGAATCACAACTTAAAGATATCAGGTCATGGATGGCAAAGCAGTAGAATGTTACTGTTCACAAATGCACGCTGTGAAACTGTACCCAGTGCTCCCAGAACTCTCCCTCTAGGCCAACTTCTAGGGGGTTGCGACCCCCACGAGGATGGCATATTGGATGTCCTGCATCTCAGATATTTACATTATGATTCATAGCAGTAGCAAAATTACAGTTATGAAGGAGCAATGGAAATAGTTTTATGGTGTGGGGTCACTACGACATGAGGACCTCTACTGAAGAGTTGTAGCATTAGGAAGGTTGAGAACCACTTTCCTAGGCTCTGTTATCTCCCCCCACAACATCATGTTGTTTCACCTTCTTGTAAAATCCTGTCCTAAAATATCCTGTTGTTTCATGTTTCCTTTACAGCCTATGTCTTAAGAAGTTTCTCTCTAAAATGGAAGCTTTTAATCTCAGAGAAAACTGCTACACACTATATTCAACATTATTACAAATGTTAAAAAGGTTTTAAGAATAGCTTTTAAATTTCATTGGCAATTAAAAATATTTTGTTTTTTATTTGTGTCTATGCATGCTTGTATGTCTGTGTGCATGTTCACATTCATACAGGTGCCATCAGAGGCCAGAAGAGCATACTGGACCCTCTGGAGATGAAGTTAGAGGTAGCTGTGAGTCAGACAATGTGGGGTTCTTAAACTGAACTCTGGTCCTTGCAAGAACAGAAAGCCATGTTAGTGGCTGAGCCTTCTCTCCAGTCCATAGTCAGCCATTTAGTTGAGAGGCACAAATCAAGTGCTGAAGGGCTGAGCAAATATTTAGTGGATATTTGTTTAAGATAGTATTTTAATGTTGGTCCAAAAGAAACTCAGGATAAATGGCTATCTGTGGTACCTATTAGCACACCAAAGAGCTTTATTAGCCTCTAGGCTCTTTCAGTATCACAAGTACCTGATACAGACAGCGTCCATGGCTGGCTCTTCTCAGCTCTTCCCATCCCTTCCCCTACCATAACCATCTTCAGCTCAAGGGCTTCCCTTCCCCCAGATTCTCATTCTCTTCTAACCCTGTCATTAAAAACAAACAAACAAACAAACAAACAAACAAACAAACAAAAAACCCCTACTCTTTTTTTTCCCATGTCTTTCCCCTCTCTCTTGGTCTGCCTCTCTTTAACTCTCTTTGTTTTCCTCTTTCGCCCTGCTTCCATGGTCTGTCTGGTCTGTGAACCATGTCCAGTATCTGCTTTCTCTCCTAGGTCTGAACTCTTCCAGATGCCTCTTGCTCTATCTCCTTCAGGTCTACAATAAAATCCTCCCCCTCATACTTGGAGAAGCCATATTCTCAGTTTATACATTTGAGATGTCTGCTGAATATTCTTTCAGATTTTTGTTATAAAATGGATCATATTGGGAAAGAAGAAATGGAGGATTATTGTTTAATAAGTGAAGAGTTCATGTTTGCAATGGGATGAATAAGTGGTGATAGCTTTACAACACTGCAGAAGTGATTAAGGCCACTGAATTGAACACCTAAAATAATTAGGTTTACATTGTGTTATATATAAAAACACAACAAAGAGTGAAAAATAGGACCATTCAATGAGTTCAATTCGGAAACCGTTTTTTTTCTTTCTAAATACATATACATGTGCAAACTATTTCCAGATCAAGAAATGAATATTGGAAAACTGTAGCAGTCATTCTTAATTAATTGCGTTACTCCCACAGTCTTACTTATTTTTAGTTCTTACAGGGAGATTTTTGTGTTGAGTGAGTGCTGTTGTTAAAGGTGCCCGTCACCGATTCTGACATTTTAAGGGAAAGGGCCATCTATCTAACTGAATAGATAACTGACAACCATTTATCTTTTCCATTACTCCTAATATGGACAACATGTAATTTTTGATTATTGCCGAGTTATAATTTTGTTTTCGCCTGACTATTGGGAACATATCAGACAGATGATGCCCTGGAACTGAAGGTATAATGTTCCATGTAAAGAATATCTATCTAATGCTCATTGGCTGTTGCTACACATGGTAGGATGCCAGAAAAGCACAAGATAAATTTTGATGACCATCTCATGGAAAGACCGTAGAAGTCAAAGGTGAAAACAGAGGGCTTTCCTGGTTGTCTGGGATCATTCTTCCATCTCTTATTCGTCTGGCCCACAGAGTCAGAGACAATGTTGCTGTTGCAAAGGCAGATGTATGCTGTATGGGGGTTATGATGATGGATACACCATGAGGGCTGAGTTGGTTAGTTTCTGTCAGCTGATGCAAGCTAGAGTCATTTGGGAGGAGGGAGCCTCAACTGGAGAATTGCAATCATCTGATTGCCCTTTAGTCATATCCGTGTAGCATTTTCTTGGTGATCTATTGATGTGGGAGAGCCCAGCCTACTATGGGTGGTGCCACCTCTGAGCAGGTGGTCCTGGGAGGTATACATGCCAATGGTAGCATGTAAGAAAGTCAATAGATTCTTGCCTTGAAAACAAGCCATGGTTCTTGCTTCTGCTTCTGTTTGAGTTCTTGCCTATACTTAGCTTTCTTAGGACTGTGAGCTATAAGGTAAAGTAAACCCTTTCCTCCTCTGCTTGCTTTTGGTCATGGTGTTTATTACAGCATTAGAAAACAGAGTGTTTTAGGAGGGATGCTATACTTTAGAAAAGTCTTGAGGTGTTTAATTTTCTATAAAAGCTAGGTGTGAGACCTGATTTTCTCTTAATTAGTGATGCTGTTGAGAAATGAGAGGTTAATAAAATATCCTAAGATTAAGCCAGCATTTGGGGGAGGGGTAGTAAATGGACACATTCTGGAGAAACTATTTTATCATAGTATTTGAGAAATTCTAAGTAGTTCGTTTTTTAGATTAATTTTGTATTGCTGAGGTAAAGAACATTGATTGCTTGGTTTTGACTATCAGAAAAATATTGTTAGAAAATTGCTATAGGTCCCAAATCGATCAGTCTGATCTTCTGAAACCTGCCGAGCAGAGGTTCTTAGCTATTGCTCTTTGATCCTTACTGTCTCTTGCCTTGTATATGCGCTGATTCCATTAGCTGCATGACTGTGTTCACTTTGCTTGTTGTCTGTGCATCTTTCCTCTTTGCATAATGATGCTAGTTGATTTGGATTAAGCTCATTGAATAAGATCGTTAGATAACTAATTACACCTGAAACAACCCTATTTCTAAGGAAGGCCACGTGTGTGCGTGTGTGTCTGTGTAAAAGAGTTTGTGATGAACAATTTACTAAATCTGATAGAGAAGTTGACTTTTGGTTGTAATTTTCACTTTCCATTCATTTTACAAGAGTAGGATTCAGTAGGAGACAGAGGTTGTGCATAAGGAAGCCTGAATTTGAGTTTGTTAGGCTATGAGGTGCTTGTAGTAGTAAAAGAGTGACTACAAAGTCTATTTACAATGGAATAGTTTTGAAATTGAAAGAGGGTGACATTGACAATTATTCTATGAGAACAACAATAATAGGATATGATTTTCCAGTCCAAGTGAATGTGTGGTTACCTCTTATGAAGGAGAAGTTAATTGGGCACCCACAGATGTGGTTTACAAGATGAAGTTATTTTAATCTCTAGAATTATCATTGATTTCAAATTTCAGTGAAGATATTTCTTGATTATAGGAATTAATGTCCCAAACGTTTATTTTTATTTCTTTTAGCTGAGTTTGGGTTTTGATAAAAATTGTACTGCATATAATTTAAATTTAATTATTATTTTTCCTTTTATATTTTTGTTGTTTATTTATTGCTTCAAGTTACATCTCCATCACAGTGCCCTCATTCCCCCCCTCCCAGTTCCACCCTCCCACCCTCTCCTCCCTCTCCCACCCTTCCCACTCCTCTGATGTGAAGTGTCTCTATCTATCAGCCCCTCTCAGCTCAACAGCCAAATGAGGGCTAAGAGCTTCCTCTTGCACTGGGGGCCAACATGGTGGCACAAATAATTTTCAAATAATTTGGAAGGAGAACACAGCTTTTATTAAAATGATGTTAGAACGCTTCTTTTGCTTCATTTTATAGTTTTATTTCTCTGTGCACCTCCACAGTCCAGACAATCCATGCCTTGCACTTTATTTTTACGGTTTTGCATATTTGAAACTCACCACTAGGACTGACGTATGTACAACCATAGTGTAATTGTTTTCTTCTAGTTTTTAAAAGTCCTTTGCTTATTTTAATTCTTTGAATTTGTATGTATCTTGATGATTTCTGTAACATATGCTTATTTAATTTCGATTGGGATTGTAGAGATAAATAGCGTATTTGGGAAAATTGACCTCACAAAAATATTTTCCAACCTGTGAATATATTTATATATATATGTATATATTTCTGAATTTATTTATTCTCTTATTTTTTTTCCGGAATTGTCATTTAGAATTTAGAAATCTGATCAAAAGTAATAAGAAGAAAATAGCTATTTATGTTTGGCTTCTTTTACTGACCATACAACTTTTTTTTAATATGTTGTTATGAGGTAATATTCCATATATGATTGTAACTCCAGTTTCATGCAGTCCTTAAGATAGATATGTGTGTAATTTCCACTAATATGAGTAAAAGTTTTGTATATTCAAGTATAAGTTTCATTAGACAAATGTATTCATTGTTCTTGGATAAATTCATAGGTCTGAGATCGGTAGGTCATATATAACTCTTAAAAGTTTGAAAAAATGACAAACTGCTTTCCAAAGAGTCTGTTCTATTATGTATTCCTGCCAGAATTATGTAAGCATGTGTATTTTTACGTGCTTACCTGTGTTTGACAAAACTAGTACAAAGTAAATCCACCTCACTTAAGATAAAAGTCCCAAATTTGAGATATTTCAATATTTTGTGCTTAAGATATTTTTAAAAACTTACTTTATTTGTGCATGTGTATAAAAAGAAAAATATAGATAATTAAACTATTTAAACAGTATTTATATTATTGTTAATTGGATTGGAAGTTGTTAATCATTAAGCAGCCATTACAAATGAGTACACAGACACCATGTGGATTTCAACAAGCCTTGGCCTGAATTGTGCAATCCTAGCCCATCTAAGCTAGCTCTTAATTCTATTACCCAAATATGACCCCATATATACATACGTCCTCTTGGACTGCCATTCTCCAGGATATGCTGATGTTCCTGGCCATGTGGAATGAGGTTCCTTTTTCTAACCCATGGTGTGTGCCTCCTTCCTGCTGCTCCTGACTGGAATGCCTTCTTCTTCCTGCTGCTGGGTGGAATGTTTCTTCTTCCTGCTGCTGGCTGGAATGCATTAATCCTCTATCTAAGGCGCAGGCTTCCTGCTCTAATCATAGGAAGTCCCACCTTTCTCTGTCTTTGCCCAATCTCATTTTATTTAATCAATCAGAGTCAATGTAAGTAACAGACAGCAAGCAGGGCCAATTAATTAACATTTAGAATGCTTAACACTACCCCAACACATGTATGTAATAAAGGGATGGGAGAGCCACTAAAGTGGCATGTGGAAGACAGAGACTAACTCTGGTCAACTGTTTCTCTGTTGTCACCTAAAATGATCTAGAGATTGAACTCAGGTCATTCGGTATGAAAGCGCTTCTACTTGCTGTGTTATCTGGTCCACTGGAAATCCTTCACTATTTGACTGCTGATAAATTGCCAAAGCTGGAAAATTCCTCATCTAATCTCATGTGATTACAACCAAAATGCAAGTGCATCAGAATTGATGCATCACATTATTCCAGGCTCTATGTCGAAAGTGCCTATGAAAAGGCATGCATTTAGTCTTTCTTCTTGGTTACCACCTGCCATAGTTAGCTTCCCTTATCTTAACACATCTCATCTAGGAAGAACAAACATCAGTCATGAAATTGCCTCAGATTGGTCTGTGGGGCATTTTCTTATTGCTAAGTGATGTTGGCCACCCAGCCCACTGAAAGTAGTTCTACCCTAGGGTAGGTGGTGCTAAGTTGCATAGGATGTATACTTCACAGTACAAGTCAACAGCTTCTACTTTATAAATTTGTTTGGTTATTCTAGGTTTTTTAATTACTACCTATTTTTTATAATTTATTGATTATTTTGATAAAATAGGCTTTTTGGATTTTGATTTGGGTTATATAGAAACATATACCTCATACTTGGGAAAATTGACATTGTACAAATGTATTACAAGCTGTGAACATGATCTAGCTTTGCGTTTGTTTCTTCTCTCATTTCTTTCAGCAATATTCTTCAGGTCAATGCACGGGCTTTGCACTTGTTAAGACACATTTCATACATATATCATGTTTTAGCATGTTCAATAGTATTTCATCTTAATTCAGTGTCCAGTTTTCCATTATATGTGTATAGGGATGCAATTGATTTTACAATAATATTGAATTATGAAAACTTATTAAGCCCACAGAATGAGTCCATGAAAAT
The DNA here is from genome assembly GCA_907164525.1 of Lophiomys imhausi. NCBI lineage: Eukaryota > Metazoa > Chordata > Mammalia > Rodentia > Muridae > Lophiomys > Lophiomys imhausi. Next base: position 182,516 of record CAJQZJ010032535.1, read on the forward strand.
CATTTGCTAATTCCTACATCAGTTACAATTTTGCACATAGGTGATCATGCCATCTTCAAATGAGAAGAGCCTAAAAACTACAGTACAGATTTTCACTTTGTCCTCAATATTAGGAGAAATTTATCTGTATATTTGTCACAAATATCCTTTAATAGGTTATTTATGTATATTTGCTAAAAATGTGAATAAATGCTGACTTTTATCGAATGTTTTGCTGCATTTATTGTAATTATGTGATTTAAAAAAGATTTAATTTTTTATTGTGTGTGTGTGTCTGTGTGTTTGTGTGTCTGTGTGTATCTGTGTCTATCTATATGAGCTTTTGTGCACCATATGCATCCAAGGCTCTATGGAGACTAGAGGGTTTGTGGTCTCCTCTAGCTAGAGTTACTGCTGTTGTGAGTCCTGATATGGTTGCTAGGAATTGAAATCACATTCTCTGAAAGAGCAGGAAGTATTTTAACTGTTGAAACATCTCTCCAACCCCTGATTTTTCTAGGTCTTTTAAAATGGTAAAAGATACTGAGTGACTTTTATGTTTAAACTGGATTCTTGGGACAAAACAAGTTGGATCAAGAGGTATTGCATTTGGTATCCTAAAATTCGTTATGGTTTTTTGTGCTTATGTTCATGAAGAAAATTGACCTTCTTTTGTTTTGAAGACATTTTGGTTTTGGAATCAAGATCTGTCATAATGCTTGTCTCACAAAGTAAGTTAGGGGTTGATCACTATTTTTTGTAGGATCTTATGTTTTATGAGGTTTTATCCTTTGTTCCTTGTATTCCAGGATCTTTATACTTTGATAAGAAGGTTAGCATTTAAAGACCTTTATGTAGTCTACTTACCTCTTTTAGAGTTATTTCCTGGTCCTGGGTGAATGCCTCTTCTATGTGAGTAGATGATTGTTCAGCTAAAGACTCTTGCAAAGCTCTTTTTAGTATTCTAAATGGCAAACTCATTTTTTGACTTTGTCCCCATATATTCTAATCTCCTTATCTCAGTGGTACTTTGGACTTCGATCATTTTCTCCTTTACATTATGACCTAGACAATGACTATGGCTGTGGGCTGGTACAGTCATTGAGCTCCCATTGCTTTTTTATCTTTTCAGGGCAATGGAAGTATATTGACTATTTAATTATTTCAATATAAAGCCCACACCTCTTACACCATTATAACTGGATAAGAATGTAAAAATGTTTTAACTTAATTATTAATACCATGAAGTCATTATCTTCATTGTGTGTTTGTCTTTGATTGTTGAATGCATAGTTTCAGAATTCTTTATCCCCATTGAAAACACTTCATGTTTAAATACTTAGTACTTACCTCCTAGTATATATTTAATTATTTAATAAGTCTTGTCACTTGTCTAATAAATATGTAGTAAGTATAACCAGTGTAATATCCCAGAACTACAAAACTCATAGCTTTTAATCCTAATGTAATTCCAAAGAGCATTGTGAATGGTTTGGATAAAATAAACTTTAAAGTTAGACTTATTTTTCTGGATTAATGAAAACCTTTATCTTACCATTTTATTCATTTTTTTCTTTCATACTTCAGAGTCTTCCCTCTATGGTAGAAAAGGCAGAGGTCATTATTAGGTATAAATTCCTACTATCTTCAGAAAAGGGGACATAAACTATGGTGGAATCTACTTTCGTTTACGATTGTAAAATTTGTAAGGCACTGGAGAAGATATATTGTCAACTAGGCATTTTCTGATTTCTTACCATGGAAAAAACACTGGCATCATCATGAGTCACATAAAGGAAAAAAAGAATACTAGCTGGACTAGAAAATCTATCAAGTCTTTGGAAGTGATCATTTCGTTTCATAGGTAGTAAGTCAAACTTTGTTTTTCTGGGCATTTTACACTAAGTGCAAGTGGGCAATGTAATACATATTTTCTCCTATAATAAACCTCCATGGCTCTCTTTATTACCTCTACCAATCTTCTCTGCCTCTTGCCCTTTTGCATTGGAACCATCTCACTTGTTTTTATCTTTAGAAATTATTTTCTTGCCTCTCACAGACAAAGTCTGTAAACTTTACCTTCAGGATTAGTATTGAGATCTCATGTCTTCAAGATGTTTTCCTAGGGCCCATCCCATAATTTAATTCTCATTGTGCAAGATCTTGTATGAAGAATGCTGAGAATGTCTGTCCTTTATACAAAGCTGAAACAACTAAAGGAACCATGGCTGACTGTGCATATAGGCAAGCAATGTTAAAAGTTCTGTGGAAAGTTATATTTCTTTGACAAGATAAATAACCACAAAGATAACATAAGTTTTCAGTTATGTCTTTAGGGATGAAACCATTTATAACTATCTTATAAGTTATGTAACCCACAACTTAGCCCAGTATTCATAGTTCCTAAGATCAGATTTTATTTCCATCCAGGTTCTTGTAATTGTCTCCTTGCATGGGCTAGCAAGATGGCTGAATTTTGCTTTACACTTTCCCAATTTGTGGGCTTTGGTTTCTTTTCCTTTGAATTCTATTTTTGTGTACCTCTTTGAATGTGACAGTTTTAAGACTGTCTAATTCTTCAAGTCTACTCTTTCTTATCACTTAAAATTTCTCAAAATTATGGGCAGTAGATTCTTCTTTATAACCCAATGTATTTTATACCTTGGGATAAAATTTATCAAAGTCTCAAATAGTGTTTTCACTGAAGGTATGTCAGTTTTCAATACATATCAGTAATTTTTACTTCATGTATTGAAGATTATTTTTCCCCTTGGAGAAAATAGGAGCAATGTAAGGATTCTTTTGTTTTGTTTAAAGCCAGAGCCTAGACCAGTGATTGTTAACCTGTGGGTCAGATATCCTGTATATCAGATATTTACATAATGATTCATAACAGTAGCAAAATTACAGTTATGAAATAGCAATGAAATCATTTTATGATTGGGGATCAGAACTGCATTAAAGTGTCACAGCATTAGGAAGAAAGAACTACTGGTCTAGATTGATCAACTTCAACTTTACTATAAATATCCAACTTTACTATAAAAACTATGAAACCATTTTCCCATTAAAATTATATTTATGAATGATGCAAAATACAGTAATTATCATTGAAGCTCTTAAAAAGGTTATATTAAGAATTTTATTTTATTTTTGAAACACAGTTTTAGTTAGGCAAATAATAACATCACCAGACACTTTGCCCATAAATTTATTACTAAATGTGTGTATAGTTAGGTCACATAAGATGTGTCGTTTTCTGTATTTTACTTTGGGATAGTTTAAAAAGTCATGTATTTCTTTTATGTGACAGATATTTATTGATTGAAAACTCATGAAATAAGAATAATGTACATTAAAGAAAACTTTTCATATGTACATTAACTCTATAGTTCATGGAAGCATGCATCTCCTCCAAACACTAACATGTTGTAGCAGTGAAGGAAAGAAAACTCAAACCTGGAAGTTGAGACATCGAAAAGGTGGGATCGACTTTCAATCTTTTCTCTAATCTTTTAGGTCACCTGTGTTTGCTGCTCGATTGGTCCCTGACTATCCACCCAGGGCTCTTCTGTCTTATGGAGTAAGAAGCATGGAAGGAAGAAAAAGCGTAATGGTTGGTCTCTGTACGTGGCAGAGTTTCGGAGGTTCAGAGTTTGTGGAAATTAGAGCTGAGGAAAACCAGAGAGAATCATGAGAGGTTGAAACCAGAGGGATTGATTATAAGGTGAATTCTAATTGTGAAGACTAGAAGGCTAGGCAGCAATGAAAACAAATCTTACCCCAAATACCCCAGGAGCCAGAGCACACTCCCACATCCTGTCACATGACAATGGCATCAGTTGTACCTACCCCAGGGAGCCATGGTAAAGCTATCTTACAAATGACCAAAAGATGGGAGTGGAAATTTTATTTTATGTTATTGTTTAAAATTATTACTTATTTTATTTGTATGTCTGTGCAGCACATGCATGCAGTGCCTGGCGAGGCCAGAGAGAGAGTACAATCCCTTGGGACTGGAGAGATAGGTGGCTGTGAGCTGCCTGGGGCTCCTCCGGATTGAATTTGGGATCTCTAGAAAAATAACCAGTGCTCTTAACTTCTGAACCATCTTTTCAGGCTTGGGAATAGATATTTTGAAGGATATGTATACACACACACACACACACACACACACACACACACACACACACACATATATATAATTTTAATTTGTTGTTTTTTTTTTTTTTTGGTTTTTTCGAGACAGGGTTTCTCTGTATATCTCTGGCTATCCTGGACTCACTTTGTAGACCAGGCTGGCCTCAAACTCACAGAGATCCGCCTGCCTCTGCCTCCCAAGTGCTGGGATTAAAGGCGTGCGCTATCACCGTCTGGCTTGTTGTTGTTTTGAGACAGGATTTCTTGGTTGTATTGGAACCTAAGCTGTAGACCAGGCTGGCCTCAAACTCAATGATCCTCCTGTCTCTGCCTCCTGAGTACTGGGATAAAAGGTGAGTGCCACCCCTGCCTAAGGAAATAGTATTGACTAAACCATTTTAGCCTTCTTGTAAAGAGCACATTTGTATAACACTGGCTAGAGTTTATTAGGGTTGATATTTTATAATTTGTTATTTCAATTTTGTAATTTATTTACTTAATTTTTGCTGAGGCTATAGTTCAGTGATAGGATGCTGACTACATTTACAAAGCTATAGGTTTGAGCCTTAGTGTTGAAAAGCTCATCCAGAGCATGCTTGTTGCTTTATTTAGCTTTTCCTTGGTGTACCAAGTAGTTAAGATACTTGAGGAAAGCACAGGATTTAGAGAAAAATTAAGGAACTGTTGAGCTAAATATTTTGGAATGAAATGAAATGTGTACTGTTTTGTAATTCTCACACTGTCTTAATATCTGCTTGGCCAAGAAAAAACACAGGGGAGAAGAGTAGTAGGTAGACACCTTTTTTAAATGTTTACTTAAAACTTCAGGTTACATCTCCACCACAGTGCCCTCTTTCCATCCCTCCCATTCCCACCCTCCCACCCTCTACCCCCTATCCCTTCTATCCTAACCCTTTGGAGTGGAGTGTCCCTACATATCAGTCCCCCACTCCTGTTCAGCAGTCATATGAGGGTCAAGAGACTCCTCATATCCTAGGGGCCTACAAGGCAGCACCACAGGGCAAAATGTCTCATTGACAGGTAACAAAATCTATGTTCCTATTCCCTTAGGTGCATTGGTTATAGTATAGTTATCCTGTACTATATGGCTAAAATCCAACTATAAGTGAATAGATGCCATGTACATCCTTCTGAGTCTGGGTTAGCTCACTCAAGATGAGCTTCTCTAGTTCCATTCATTTGGCTGCAAATTGCATGATTTCGTGGTTTCTGATTGGTGAGTAGTATTTCATTGTGTAGATGTACCACAGTTTTTTAATCCATTCTTTGGTTGAAGGACATCTGGGTTGTTTACAGTTTCTAGCTATTATAAATAAGGCTGCTATGAACATAGATGAGGAAATTTCATTGTGATTTGGTAAGGAGTCATTTGGATGTACACTCAGAAGTGGTATGGCTGGGTCTTGAGGTACATCTATTCCAAGTTTTCTAAGATATCACCAGACTGATTTCCACAGTGGTTGTAATAGCTTGCACTCCCACCAGCAATGGAGGAGTGTTCCCCTTTCTCCACAACCTTGCCAGCATGTGTTGTCATTTGAGTTTTTTATCTTAGCCATTCTGACAGGTCTGAGATGGAATCTCATAGTTGTCTTGAGTTGCATTTCTTTGATGATTAAAATGCTGAGCATTTCTTCACATGTCTCTCAGCCATTAGGAATTCCTCTTTGTGAATTCTCTGTTTAGCTCTGTTCTTCATTTTTTAAGTTGGATTACTTGGTTTCTTGGCATTTAATTTCTTTAGTTCTTTGTAAATTTTGGATATTAGCCCTCTGTCAGATGTGGGGTTGGTGAAGATCTTTTCCTAATCTGTAGGGTGCCGTTTTGTCGAATGACAGTATCTTTTTGCCTTACAGAAGCTTTTCAGTTTCAAAACAAAATTCTTTTCCATCTGGTAAGTTCTGGTAGCTGCTTACTTTTGTAAGATTTTCTCTCTCCCTCTCTTTACTCTATATACAGATGTTTTGCTTTTCATTTCTGGAACATAACAGAGGGGAAAAGATTACTCTAATTTCAAAGTTGCTGCCTAAAATTGAGTGTTAGATATCACAGTTCAAAGAGACTTTGTTTTTCTGGTCAGAGGACTTCATTCTTCCATAGGCTCCAGTGAGGTGACATTCAAGACTCTTTTTTCTTTTTTTTCCTCTTGGCTTTTCCAGTTTTAGATAAGACTCCCATGGCTACCTATGAACAATACTAAAATGACCCATTCCTAACCTTTTATAACATATATCTCATCTACTCCTGGATGAATGTCAGAATAGCCTAAAACAAGATAAACTGCTGAAATAACTTAAAACTATTTTCCATTAATGTTACATAGGGGAGAGAGATAATACCTTGCTGGCAGAATTGCTGCTAGGATTAAAGGTTGTGTGAATGGAAGCATTCCATGGCTGGTAATGGAATCCATTATGGTGTTCCTGCTTCTGTTGTGCCAACAAATCGTCCTGGTCCGTGCTTGGAGAATTGGGGATGCTCAGAGGCCCTTGTAGTGTGTCCTCTCTTGGTAAAGATGCTTCTGTAACCACCAGAAGCCTTGGAGAATCTCCACAAATTCATGATGCTGAGTACCCATGGCTAAATTTGTGGGGGGCCAGTTTTGACATCCCTCACATTAAGAACACTCTCCTGATTTACCCACAAGACAGGGCACTGTAACTTCCTGCACAGTTCACGCCAAAGCTTTAATGTCAATGTGGTCTGTCACTGTGAAAGCTATGGATCTGTTTGTAATACTTGACAAATTTTAAGCTTTTCATTATGTCTGACTTTACATATCTATTTTTGTTTTCTTCTGTTTAACCCGCTCTTCTTGCATACGAGAGACATCACAATTTCTACTCAGCTCAGCTTAGCTCAAGGATTGCCTACCCTCTTTTGGCTTTCCACTTAGCATCTTATCTGTTGCTTTCGATACTGAACCATCCCTACTGTAGCCTCACTATTCTCTCCAAAAGCATTCTTCCATGTTTGAATCACCTGAAACTCCCATAATGTTTGACTTACTGGATATGCAAACATTATTGACTCAATAAAGAAAATAAGTGCCCAATTTTAATCAGAATTCCCACTCTGTGTCTGGGTATGGTAATTTCTTCAGTTTTTTTTTTTTTTTTCTGAACAAGGCCCTAAGTCATCTTGTCATCTCTTCCTGTTCTTCATCCCTCTTATCTTTCTAATCTCTGTTCCCACTGTTCTCTATAAGCCTTAGAGCTTGGCTACTGTCATGTCTGCTGCAGAACAAGTGTACCAACATTTCCCTGTCCCTGCACTGTTGACTGAAGTAGGATTAGGGAAATTCAGCATAAGGATTTTGGAATAGCATAAGATAGGTCTCTCAGGTAAAAAGAAGTTTATAAATTTAAGATCTGGTGGACGAGACTCATAGACTTTAAGACTGAAAAGTTGCTGAGACCATCCATCCATACAGATCCACGCCCAGAGAATTAATCTGAAAAAAAAAAAATCCTTTTAAGGAACTTTAGGTTAGTGTTAAGTATTTGTTTTATAGGTATTATGGTGTTTTAGTTATTAGGTCTTAGAGTTAGGGTTTGGGTTTTAGGATTTAGGAACTTTATGGGTAATTGTTAGGTAATTGTTAAGTATTAATAAATATATAAGTAAAAATAAAAATTTACTGTTACAGTTGACCCCTTGTTTTGTTCTGCTTTCTCAATTCTTTTCATAACACCAATCACCCAATATATACATGTCTGTCTGTGTGTTATATGGCTTCTTCCCACTTCCCTCTCTCCTTCCCCCTCCCTGCAAGCCCCCAGAGAAAGTACAGCAGGGATCCATGTTTGCTTTCTTTTTTTTTTCTCCCTAATTTATTTAATCACTCTTCAGCTGATCCCAGGCCCCTCCATTCTCTCCTCCCAATTGTGCCCTCTGATCCCCCTCACCTATTCCCTTGTTCTCTTTCAGAGAAGGGGAGGCCTCCCTTTGGGTACAAACCCACCCTGGCATATAAAGTTGCAGCAGGACTAAGTACTCTCCCTCTGAGTCCAGACAAGGCAGCCCAGCTATGGGAAAGGGATCCAAAGGTAGGCAGCAGAGTCAGAGACAGACTCTTCTCCAATTGTTAGGGGACCCACATGAAGAGCAAGCTGTACATCACATATGTGTTGGGGGCCTAGGTACAACTTTGGTTGTTGGTTCAGTCTCTGTGAGCTGACATTCTTCATTTATGTAACTTATTGGCACAAAATAGAATATTGCTTATTGATTTGGACATTCTCAATTCATCCTTGGTCAGAAACAAATGTAGTAATATCAATTAAGTTAAGCAAAATTGACATGTAATATTAGTTTATAATATGTAAATCTCATTTCATAACAAGTAAAAAGTGATTCAAAGCTTACTAATGAAGCATGTGCATATGAGTTACATTTTATGCCATTATATTGATTTAGAGAATTAAAAATAAACATTTTAATTTTTCTCTTGATCTTAAGTCCCATTTTGGAACCCTCTTTACCTTTATAAATATTCAGCAAAAATTTAGTATTTGACATTCAGAAGGTTTTCCTTGTCACCTGTAGCATTTCAAGCTTATGACATAGAAAGCCATATTTGAGATATGAAACTGACTACTTTTCATATGTAAGATAAATTGAAGGAAAATATATCAAAATGTATTTCAGTAAGCTGTGCTATGGAGTTGATCTATGATGTTTTGACTTCCAAAAGAAAATTATGTCTTCATCCTACAGAGCTGAGAGCTGCCTTCAACAGTGGGTCTCAGATGCTTGATATGGTACATCCACCTTGGATTAACTTTGAAAATATGTCTTTTTCAAGATGAACCAACAATAATGCTTCATGTTTTTCATCACCACTGAAGAGGCAAAGATTAATATGGCCACATTAAAGAAGAATGCTTTGTATCGTAGAATGTTGAAAGTCTTATTTATTTTCTATCTTGTTAATAAAAAAGAAGCACTTAGGAGAAATACATCTTTATGCTTCAGGCCATCAGATGATGACATAATAAAGACATGAAGAACCATTTCTCTCTGAGGTACAGTGCTAAACATTTGGACAGGTGCATCAAATACATTTTTTCTCATCTCTTCTTCAATATTGATTGTAGAGACAATATTTGCAAATTGCATGTGGGATCAGTTGCAAAATAAATCCCAGGCTGTAATTTCTCATTGGACGGAAGGAATAAAAGAGTAGTGGATGGATTCTGTTTCCTCTATGTTTTATTCCCAGTCAGAATTTGTATGCATTTTAGGTAGTGGGTACTAAGATGCCTATAATCTGCTTTGCAGTTTGTTAGTATGCATGCTGTGATAGAAATGCTCATTACATAGCTTTAATCTCTATGTAAGTGGTAAGCAGTTGCCCTAATCCAGTATTAGCACAAAGGTGGTCAACCAATATTTGATTAGCAAGGACACACTGCAGAAACACTATTACAAATGATTTAACTTTCTTATCCTTACCACCAATGACTAATTAGCATGTTCAAGTTTTCATTGTCACACCTAGTGCCTTGTCAGTTAGCAAAATGGATGGCATAAATGAGTTATGTATGGGGTAAGTGTATTTGATTCATCAGAATTGTTCAGATATTCGTTTTTGCCCGAACAGGAAATAAAATTGTAGGACCTCTCTTGCTCTTAATCTTTTTGAATGGAACCTGAATCTCTCTTCTGTAATGGTGTTGTGTACTGTTCTGACTTTGGAGGATTCTGTTGACATGCAGTTCACTGATTTATCTGGGTTCTACTTTCAGATAGTTTCATACATTCTACCTCCATCTAAGAGGAGCTTTGAAATGATGCATGGCTGAAATACTTAAAGTCAGAAATCCTAGACTTGGTTAAATTCACAGAAAAACATTTAAGGCCACTTATTTCTATATCCTAATAAATATTTGTAAATTAATGTGTGGACACACTCAACTCTGTGTATCTGCATGCATAGACATACTTGCCTTCTTTAAGGGCTGGTTGTGAACAAACAAGAATGCTCAAGTTACCTTCTCTACAACTTGAATGCATTCCTATTGCCATGGTCTAAATGTTATGTATCTCCTTATCAACTGATATCTTGAAAATTTGATATATCTTATCAAGATGATGGAATTAGGAGAGGGCATAGCTTTCCTAAAGAGGATGACTGTCTTTTTAAAACAATCAAAGGGAATCTCATTTGCCCCTGACAGTTAAAAGCACATCCTTAAACCAGGCAACTGGTCATCACAAACTTTGAATTTTATGGTACACTTGATCTTCAACTTCCCTGTCTCTAGTATAGTGACAAATATTTTCTGTTGTTTATAAACCACACAGTGATGGTATTTTGTTATAGTATCCCCAACAGAGTAAGATACCTGTTCACTAAGTTATTCATTTTGTGACTACTTCAACAACCACTTATCAGGCATCTATGTAATAAGAATTATGTACTCCACTGGGTATATAAAAATGGAAAGTGTGTTCATAAAAACTTCATGTTTAGTGTAAAGCATACATGGATATATATAATATAGATAGATGTAGAGTTTTAACTATGTGATTTTATGGAGATCTTTCATCTATTTACAGAGGACAAGGGGCTCTGGAAAAAGTAGTTGATAACAGGATCAAACTAGAGGGGTTGGATTTTGCTTGTTGAGGGACAAGGAACAGAGCTGGTAGGAAAATAGCATGAATGAGGATTAATAAACAGCATGGTCTGCATGAGTCAATGGAATAGCTGGGTTAGAGTCTGCATGTGGAGGCTTATGCACTTTCTGTGTTAAAAAACCCAGACATTAGCTTTGTATTTTATGGAATATTTGAACGAACTTAAGTTATTCTTGTAGTTACAATTTAGTTGAGTATTTAATATCTGGGTGAAGGGGATGCTTGTAGGAGGAACTGATTTAAGAAACAGTTGCAGTGTCTAAGATAACATGTTATAATAGGACATTTTAAGGGTGGGGACAGCTTACTAAGTATTTCAGACACAAGATTTATGCTGTGGTGGGTAGTGGAGGAGTAAAATAAGACACCGAAGATCTCTGCTATGGAGTCACTGAAATGATGAAATCACCACGCTATCCAAGGTGAAACATTGAATGATATGAACAGAAGGTACCAAAATAATATTCAGGATCACTACCTTTGTGATGTGACTGAAGGAAGAAGGAGAAAGCATAATAGGGCAATAACTAAGGGATATATGATGTTCCTCTCAGCTTGACTGACGTTAGACAGGATGTAGGCCCCTGACTTACCTCCTCTCAAGTTATTTTAGAAAACTTGCAATTGTAGTGATCCAGGAATGTATTTCTTAGGAATGTGGGCCATTCTTGTTTAATGTAATCATTTGTGATAACACTATTCTTCTTTGTTCTTTGTGAGGTGTCAAAAACTAATTTTCATAATGAACAATTGTATTTCTGCATCTTTCTGAAGCTCCTGCCTTGTTGAGTACGAAGCCAGAAGTGCACACTTCTCTGCCAGAAGGTCTGAGCTTGGTCAGCTTATGGGAAGAAAAAGATGAGACACAGAACAAGATTTGTGTAATAGGATATCTGGTCCACCTGGAGTGGTAAGACAATGGACTTTCTCCACCGCAAAGTGTCTCAGCCCTCAGATACACATGCAGGAGAGAGAGACCCTCCCTACCATGCAGTGCAATGTCACAATCCTTTTAGCTAAGGTGCTGGCACCAAGTTGGGTAGCAGCAGGGAGCTCAGGGCTCCAAAACCAAGTCAGGCAATAGCAGAAGCCAGACCTGGCTCAGATGGGTGCATGCAAGCATGGCGACCACCTGAGTTCGGATCCCCAGACCCATGTAATAGCTTATTGTGGCTATACGTGTCTGTGACCCCAGTTCTTGGAGACAGAGACAATCTTCCTGGATTGATAGGGCTCACTGGCCAACTGCCCAGCTGTAAAATGACATGCTCTAAGTTTTAGTGAGAGTCCTTGTGTGAGTGGAATAAAGCAGAGTTTTGTAGAACAGATAACCCCATGTCCTTTCTTGTCCTCATGTTTATACAGTTATGTACACTGGCATACACAAGTGCACATACATGCATACCACATACACACACACAGACACACACAGACACACATGCACACACACACACACATCATCATCATCATCATCATCATCATCATCATCATCTGATGCAGAGCAAATCCGAGAGCTTCAACTACAGACTAAATCAAAATCAAACAGGAGAAAGAAAAGCTGGATTCCAAGCACACACTTTGAAATATCCCAGTCAGGTAATAAAACAAAGGCAGGAAGAGGAAATTAAAGAAAATATAGTAAAATAAGAACAGATGTTCTTATTTTGATGCCTTCCAGAGCTGGGGAGAGTTAGAAAGGAAGGGATTAAAAAAATAAAACAAAAGCTTAAAAGTGCTCCCAGTCTTGGGGCAGAGAAGATGGCTCAGTGGCTAAGGTCACTTGCTACAGAAGCCTGATGGCCTGATTTTGATCTCAGGGATCCAGGGCAGACTCCACAAAGTTGTCCTCTGAAATCCACATGTGCATTGTGGTACACATGTCCTCTCACACACCACACACATACTACTACTACTACTACTACTACTACTACTACTACTACTACTACTAAATAATGCTGGTCAATCCTGAAAAAGATACTGATCTTCTGGTATAGGAGGTCCACACAACTCCCAGGTAGATATAACAGGAAAACTTTATAACTGAAAGTTAAGAATCCTCAAAACTTTTGAACACAAGTACTGTGGCACATTTACACAAACCACACCAAGTTAACACCAGATTCCTGAGTAGAAAATGTGAATTTCCTGTGAAGATAAGACAGGAAATGATTGATATATCCAAGTGTGCATATAGCAGTTAAAGTGCAACATGTGTTATAAACATGTAATGATAAAATCAGGGTAATTAGTGTCCACACCTGCTTGTCGTCTCTTCAGTTTAGAGCTTCTGCCCTAGTTATTTATAAAATATACAATAATTTATTATGAACTCTAGTCACTACCCCCATTCTGTAAACACTAGAACGAATTTCTGTCTGTATTTGTGTTACCTTTGTCTAACCTCCCTATTTTCTCCTCTTCACTCTTCTCTGACTTTAATCATCAGTATTATATGTTCCAATCAGTTTTTAAAAGTATCCACATTTAAGAGATAATATGTGAAATTTACTTTCTTTTATTTATTTCACTTAAATACCCTTAATTCCATTCATTTTACTAAAGAGTATATCATTAATTTTTTGTGATCTAACAATATTCTGTTGCATGTATACATATCACAATCCACTTAGGATGATATATAATAGAGCAAAACTATCTCCAGCAAAGCAAAAGATATGAGAACTTTTCAAAGTACACAAAAACAGAGGGAACTGGTCAGTGCAGACTGGGTTTACAAGGGATGAGGAAGGTAGATATCAATTGGTAAAAAAAAAAAAAAAAAAGGCTTTCTAATGAAAGGATAAAGGCCTACTCAAAGAACAAAACAGAAAATCAAAACCAAAAACTGTCCTTCCGTTTCCTAGAAGGTATCAATTGCAAATAACTTCATTAAGAGGTGTGGCTTTTCAGCAGGAAGTCATTTTAAGAGAGAAACGTCCCATCTCCAGAAGGTGGGGTGGGTGATTTTTCACCCTTTGGTCATTTGATGGGTTATAGATACTTCTTGTTATTTAGGGGGAGAGAGTACAAGGTGTACTCTCTTGTTTCATGTCTTGTTAAATAGATTTTGGAGGTTAGACCTAAGGATTTCTCTCTTTTTCTTTTCTGTATCTTTCTTTCTCTCCTATGTGGGGGTGAAAAGACTTGAGAAAAAAATGGGATATAGACATAAGATAGGAATGATAAAGAAAAAAAAAGGACAGACCTAGGTAATGCTTAAAAATGAAATGTTAAGTTTCGGCCTTTTGTTAGCAACTGTCATAAACTTTTAGGATAATTAAGAAATGCAAACTAATAGTCATTCAAACATGTCATTTTGTTAGATACTAGGGCAGTCTATCACAGTTATTTTCTAAGTTAATCAGAAATCAAGTTGCTAAGAGACAAACAACATTTGCTTATCCAAATATAATGAGATAGAGAGGTGGTCTTCAAAAAACCTCAAGAGATCTGCAGAATATGGCATTCAAAGATGTTTTCATAACTTAAGATTTTTTTTTGATATTGAGACATTTCAGCTCCTGACAGCACCCCCTATTCTACTCAAGTTAAAGAGGAGCACCGAAGAATCTCCAATTGGAGATGGTTGAATTAGTGGCAAGCCTGTCACTTGGCGAGAAAAATCCCTTGATTCAACTGTAGACAGAATGCTGTCCAAAAAGGACAAAACTTGGAAGCAGGTAAGTTGACAGCCTAGCTCTGCCAAGACAGGGTAGGCAAGTCCTTCATAATTCTTGCTTTATAATCAATGTCTGTCAGAGAAATGGGGCCAAACAGCTGAAAATTGACGCTGTAATGTATGGAGAGAAATTGGGACTGTCCAGGCAGCCACTGGTATGTCATTTCTTAGTTTTAGAAGCTGCTGGCCCTGCACTTCCTGTACAATCAGATATATTTATCCCTCTCAGGTCTCTGAGGTGGTTGAAGACTAGATAGCTAGAGTCTCATAGTTAAATTTTGAGTTGTTTAGGAATTAAGGGGTGTTCTGGATCTAAGAAGATGTTTTTTAAATTGTGATGCAAGTTAGGATGGAAGCTGAGTTGAATATAGAACTTTAAACTCATGGAGATGGCTGGATAGTAGAATGTTAAAGTCATTTACCAAATGTGTATGGACTGGACATTGGGAATATATGCTAAGCCCTATATCTCTCACAATTGTGGACTAATTATTTCTGTTGTTTTGTATTATATTTGTTGTTATAAGAGAAAGAACCATTTGTTGGACTGAAAGGGGGAGCTGTTGGCAGAAAAAAAGATATACCTTAAACTTAAAAAAAAAAAAAGGGAAGTGGATGGGGGGTGGTTGAGTGGGAAGAGGGTGGGTGGGTGGGACCAGAGGGGGGTGTAGGAGGGGATTGTGATTGAGATGTAACTTGAAGAAATAAAATAAATAAATAAGTAAATAAATTAAAAAAATAAAAATATAAAACAAAGAAACAAAAGAAGTAATTGCTTAATTAAAATAATAATAGTTCAAAATGTCCTTATAAGTTCTTTTTGGATTTATTACCTTGCTTGAAAAATATTATATTTTTTTCTGTTACTTTAGCTGTATAGGTGACATAGTAGCCACACAGTTTTATGATTCTTGTATATCCATCATCTCTTTGTTCAGTGTCTTTCATATATCCATCATCTCTTTGTTCAGTGTCTTTCATGTGCAGGCTGATATTCATTGTAACTGTACAACCATATTTACCTTTTGCTATTGTTTGAAAATGTAGCTTCTAAAACTTATTGTGAAATTTAATTGCCACTGTAACAGTGTTGAGAAGGAGGACCTATCAGAAGCAATTCAGTTCTCAAGTCTCTGACCTTGTGAATTGAACTGGATGTATGGCATTATAACAGGAGTAGAAATCTGATTAAAAAAAAAAAAGAGGTGGGGCTTAGCATCCACTTCCTGTTTTCAGTGTTGGGATTTTGTGTGGCCTGAACCTATACAGGTCTTTGTATTACTGTTTTTTTTTTTGTTTGTTTTAAATTTTTTTCTTTCTTTCCTCCTTTTTCTTTCTTTCTTTTGTTCTTTTTTCCTTCCTTCCTTTCTTGCTTCTTTCCTTCCTTCCTTCCTTCCTTCCTTCCTTCTTCTTTCTTTCTCTTTTCTTTTTGAGAGGAAATGAAGTTGGGTAAATAAGGAAATGGTAAGGATCTAGAAGAAGTGCAGGGTAGGGAAACCATACAAAAATATTGCATAAAAATTTAAAAATAGAATCAAACCTTATCTATTACAAAAACAGAATACCACAAAAATGGACAATAAGAAGGCAGGATACAGCACATCATCTGGACAAATGTAGAGTTGATCCTTACTTAACAGTAGTCACTTTTAATGAAAATGAACTAACATTCTTATTATCAAATTGTTCTCATATGAAAATAAATTATGCATCACTAATAACTTAATATGTTGAAATGTAGAACAATGGTTGGATTTTAGTTATGAAGCACACACACATACACCAGTGAGCATTTTAATCATATTTGGAGGAATGTTGGGTGTTTTTCTGCTAGGATGTGGTGTTTCAGAAAGCAAGCTCAGAAGTTGTTGTGAGAATGGACTGGAAGAGGGGATGTGAAACAGTACAAGTGGTTTTTCAGTTGAATTTAGAGAATAATTCTGGAAAGAGAAAAAAATTAAGAGAATAATAAACAATTTGTATCTTTAGTTGTAAGAGTCTTAACTTAACACATGGTACGTTGCAGTTTAAACTGAATGCTTTGTTTACATATAATTTAGAAAGAAACATAGATGATTCCTTAATGTTTTAATATATCTTTTAAACTTGAATCACAGCAATTTTAATTGAGATCTGTTGTGTACTAGATCATACTTTAAAAAAAGAACTAAAAATGTTTTTAGAGGTTGTATAATATCATATTCAACCCTGAGTTTGTAGTTTTTAAAGCTCTTTAGGACTTTTTTCAGCATAACAAACCAACACTATTTTGCAGGTTTGTTTTATACATGAAAAAATTCAACTCAATAAACAGAAGTTTGATTATACATAGTTTTATGATTTTAATTATTTAAATTACTAATTAATAATGGTTTATAATTACAATAGTAATATTTTAACATTATAGTATATAATAGTAAAATGATTAAAATATTAATATGCAACTGGACATGTAAAGTTACACTCACTGTACTTATCATTTCCTTTCTATTGTTTACATGTGAAATCTCACCTTGTGCTGATCTCAACCATTGTTGGCAGTGAGTAGGCAGCTGTGTAACACATTTATTGGAATCATAAATCCAGTTGTTTTGATTTTCCATCACACAGGCTTCTATAGTAACCAGCAACCTTCAGCGCTGACTTAATGGTTCACAGTGAATGAAAACTGTTTTTACTTTTACTCTGATGAATTTCAATAGCTCAATATCCTCTAATTTCCTGCCTTTTGCATCTTTCCATTTTATATGCATCGTGTTCCAAGCCATGCCTCAACATGTTTATTAGTGTGAAAATGTAGCAATAACAGTTTTTTCTCAAAGTAATTAACTAATTCAGATATAGTGTTGAAATTCACTCATTAGATGAGTGCATTTTAGATACTCCCAATTCCAATAGGTTAACCAGAAGCAATTCTCACAACATGGATGATTCCATAATGTTTTAATGTAGCTTTTAAACTTGAGTCATAGCAAATTTAATTGAGATATGTTGTGTACTACATCATATTAAAAATATTACTGAAATATTTTTAGAGAAGTTTTAGGTTCATGGATAAATAGAAAAGAAAGCAAAGAGATCCCATATCTGTGAGTACTCCAAGACTGGATAGCCTGCCTCTTATCAACATTCCCCTAACACATCAGCATATTTTATTTAATTGATGAGCCATGCTAGCACATTGTTATTTGCCAAAGTCAATAGTTCACAATTGGGTTCCTACTTGTACTTCTGATGGCTTTGGACTAAAAATAAAACAAAACAAAACAAACAAAAAACACCAAAACAAACAAACAAAACAAAACAAAAAACATGTGATATTTATCCAATATTCTAGGATATACAGAATAGTTTCACTGCTGTGGTGGTTTGAATGAGAAATGTCCTGTATAGGCTCTCGTATTTGAACACTTAGTTCTCAGCTGGTGGTGATGTTTGGGAAGGTCTAGGTGGGTGTGGTCTATCCAGAGGAAGTACATTACTGAGGGTTTGCTTTTAGATTACATAGCTTGCCCTACTACTACTTTACTCTGTACTTCTAATTGTGGTTGAAAGCTGATCTCTCAGCTTCATGTTCTTGCCACCATGCCTGCCTGATGTTGAGGGGGTCTTTTTGTAACTGCACCGCTGTTCCCAGAAATAATGATTTTGATGCTTTATTATGTTTACAAATGCCTAGGCTAAAGCTTTGCATGCTCTCCAACTAGTTCATAACATAATATCTCATTTATTCTAATCAAAGTTCTGCCACATGGCTGGTTACTTCTCAGATTCCATGCATCTTTCCTACTTCATGTCCTGGGGCAAATCCTCCCATGCCTGGCACTATCCTGGCATCCATTCTTTCTACCAGAACTACTTCCTTCTATTTCCTCCCTTTGGTATAGGTCATTGTTTTTTTTTTTTTAATTGACAGATGATGCTTCCATGTAGACACAAGAGAGTCTTAGAACAAACATTATAATGGAATGTCCAGACTGCAACCAGATATGGGGGCAAATGAATCAGCATTTGAATAATTCAAGTATAATCTTTACACAGTGCACAATAACATTATGTTAATAGCCTGATGCCATGATTCCTTGATGTGATGAACTCTCTCTGGAACCATAAGCCCACATACACATTTCCTTGTATAACTTCCCTTGGTCTCTATTTTATTACAGCAACAGAAAAGAAACCAAAGTAACTTTCTTAAAAGTTCTTTATGCTCTGCATTTTCTTTCTTCCTTTACCACAAAATTACATGTTTTTCCTTTATACTTTACTAGAATGTCCTATGATTGTAATCAAGTTTTATATTTTATCATTCACTCATATCTAAAGAGAAAGATCTTGCCTGGAGTAAGTCTTTATACATTTACTCTGTTACTTTAATTTTTCTTTATAACATTTATCACCAAATTATTTATCTGCTCCTTCTCACGACATGTTTATAAAAGCTACTTTGATATCTTTGTTCAGTTATATCCTTAATACATAAAAACATAAAAAATGTTTCACGAGTAATATGAGCTCATTTTTTATTTGTCAAATGAATGCAATAGCCATTTTTATTCAGAGAAACAGCCAATTTATACTTTGAGGGTTAAGAAGAATCATATGAATAAGGTGTTAAATCACAGACAAGCCACATATGGCAAAAATATATTTTCCCATAGAGGATATGAATAACAGCTGAAGTAAAGTCACTACTATCCGCTAAACGTGAGAGGAGCATGAAAACATTTCAAGAACACTTGGGTGTTTTTGAGGAAAAAAGATTCTTGTCTTGTTTTATTGGAGCTTTCTCACAGGCACTCAGACTTCCCCTCGAATGACTCCATTCTTGAACTATGTTCTGAGAGAATTGTGCACACTAGTGTGTGGGAATTATATGTGTATGTGCATGTGTGTGTGTACCTGTGTGGACCAGAGGTTGATGTAAGTGTCTTCTTCTATTGCTCTCCATATATGACACAGGGTCTCTCACTGCACTTGGAGTTCATTTATTGGCTAGGGACTGGCCAGCAAGTCCTTGATATATTCCTGTCTACGACTCCCACTTCTGGGGATACAGACCCCACTTCCGTGCCTGAAATAAATAGTACATGGGCGCTGGGATTGCCAAATGAGATTGGTCAGCAAGTACTTTACTCACTGAGCCATTGCTTCAGCCCTGTTATTATGTGTGTGAATGTGTCTCTGTGCGTGTGTGTAACTTTATGTATATGAATATTTTCTAGCCCTTCATGTGTGTGTGTGTGTGTGTATGTTACATGCTTGCCTGATGTCTATGGAGGTCAGAAGAGAGTGTTAAATCACCTGAAACTGGTGACGAGCCATCTTGTGGGAGATGAGAACTGAACCTGGGCCCTCTGCAAGAGCAACAAGTGCTGTTAGCCACTGAGCCATCTCCCTAGTCCCAAGCTCACATTTTAAAGTGTACAATCCAGTGGCTTTTGGTTTATTCATATAGTTGTGTAACTGCGACTGACTGTTAGCAGAGAAAAATTGAGGTGAACAGTTTGGAGAACTCTGTGATCGGAAAGAGTCATAGAGTTGTGAGTTAAAGGGGCTAGACGCAGCTGTTTAAGACTCTCACATTAGATACTATGTGGCTGCACGAGATCAGTGTCTCTCCTGGGAGACTGTAGAGTGGCTAGTGGGCACAGAGGATGAGTATTGCTTTCAATTCACAGGAAAAGACATTCCTTCTGTAGTATATGTACCTTTTTTTTTTTTTTAGGTTTTTCCAGACACGGTTTCTCTGTGTATCCTTGGCTGTCCTGGACTCATTTTGTAGACCAGGCTGGCTTTGAACTCACAGAGATCCATCTGCCTCTGCCTCCTGAGTGCTGGGATTAAAGATATGTGCCACCACACTTGGCGATATGTACGTTTTGATGTGACATGTAGCATATTTGATGCATACATTTGATATGTACAATGCTCATTGACATTGAACAACATTAAAAATAATACTCCAAAAACAATACAATAGTGAGGGCCCTGTGACTTTTAGGCAAAAGAGTGGATTTGGCTAGTTTCCTCTTTGTAACCCTCAGTGGCAGAAGATGGCTCACAGTGTAGTGAGAAGTGACACTGGGTCTGAGTGGGTAGACTTCAGTACCAACCACTGTCTCTAGAGACAGGTGTAGGATGTAGGCTTATGAAGCTCTTATCAAAAGGAATAAGGTCTCTTTCATTTTTAAGAGCTCTGAGAGGACCAAACAATGGTGTCCTGAGTTTCAACATTTTAAAAAATAAAGAAAAATCTATCAAAAATAGTTACTTTATGTGTATGTCTGTGTGCCTAGGTGTATGTATGTGTACCACCTGCGTGTTACCACTGACATCCAGCATCACAGTCTGTGAAACTATGTTCCAGATGGTTATGAGCTAATATGAGGATCCTAAGAATGTCACTTCTGGAAGAACAGCAAGCCTTCTTTTCAACGCCTGAGAAACGAAATTTCTTATCCTCCATCCTCAACCTGCATAAGGTTGTTTACATAGATCTTTTATGGATTATTTGGTTATGAATATGTGCCAGATTTTTGAGGGATATACTTTTTAGTTATTTTTTCAAGTATTTATCTTTTTTTAAAAGGTATGAATAGCAAATCAATGAGTACTAAATAGTGGGAATGTCTCAGGGTACTGATTAAATCACTGCACATTTGGAATTTTGAAAAAGATGCATTTGAAATTCCAAAAGTTTTTTTTTATGGTATAAATTAAATCTCCCACTGTCCTGAATAAGATTACATCATAAACAGAAAACTGGTACTTGAAAATTGGTACTCTGGAGCTAAATGAGTTACTTTGCCAAACCTCTATCCATTATTGAAAGCCAACACTGTGTGGAAAGCATTCATACTGAAAATAATAATGGTATGGATTATCTTAACCACATCCCAAATACATGAGATTTGCTGATCATTTGCTTCACTGATTTGAGCACAGGTAGGTAGACTTGACTTATGAACAACTCTCACCTCACTGGTGTACACTCCCTGCATCCTTGGATTTTAGTGAAGTTCTGTAGGCTTTCTTCTTCTCTAAGTCTCATATCATATGTTTAGGTGATTATTTCAAATTCCAGCCTTAAATGGAAGATTTCTTTCTACCCCCACCTTCACATAGACTTATAAGTGCCCCAGGATGGAGGACTTCAATGAAAGAAACTTCCTAGCCTTGACTGCTGCATCCAGCTCCACAATGGATTGCTTGCTTTTGGAAAGTTGAAAATTTTAAATCATGAGAGGTTTACATGAATGATGTAAGGTTTGAAATGTTTTATGGCATGTTCATTCACACTAAATCAGCCTTTGCCTCTTTAGACTTTTCTTTTAAGACACTTATGCAAATCCAAAATGACAGGAAGGAATTTGAAATGATTCTCAGCATCTGAACATTAGCAAAAAAATGACAGACTTATGAAGTACTACATTTTTTTTTTCCTGATGGTAAAAACTTTCAGACATCATGGGCTGGAGCAGAGTGGAAGAAGAATATATAAACATGGAGAAACTATGGATTCCACTTTTGTTATTAGAGCTGTCAGATATCCTATCCTCCAGATGTATTAATATCCAGGCAATATGGCAGTGATGCCATTGGAACCCACCTATTCCTCTGCTCAGAAATTTCATCTTCTGTGTTTTACTATGTTGAATTAATCTAATATGGGAGAGTTATATATTGTGCTGGTCAATTTTATGTCAACTTGACACAGGCTAGAGTCATCACAGAGGATGGAGCTTCAACAGAGAAAATGCCTCTTTAAGACTGGGCTACAGGGAAGTCTGTAAGGCATCTTCTTAATCAGTGATCGGTGGAGGAAAACCCAGCCTATTGAGGATGGTGCCAACCCTGGGGTTGTGGTCGTGGGTTCTATTAGAAAGCCAGCTGAGTAAGCCATGGAAAGCAAGCCAGTAAGCAATACTCCTTCGTGGGCTCTGTATCAACTCCTGCTTTGGGTCCCTACCCTGCTTGAGTTCTTGTTTTGACTTCCTTCAGTGATGAACAGTGATGTGGAAGCTGCCTCCCTAACTTACTTTTGGTCATGGTGTTTTATTATAGCAATAGTAAACCTAAGATATATTAAGCAAAAACATTTGTGACAAATGGCTGAAGCTGTGTTTTTTCATGAATGTAGAAACCCTTTTCATTGTGCACTTGCTAGCTGTTAAATAAATATGTGGTTAATTAAGTACCCACCAGTAGAATTTGTTTATTGATACTTCTTAGGATAATATTTAAACATTTTGTTTATGATTTCCTTATACTAGTTGCCATTGTCCACACACTCAGAGGCAAAACGAGGATGAATGCTTAATCAGATGACAGAAGAATAGTAAGTTGGCACATATACTGAGATGTTAGAAGTGGGTGGAGGGGAATCAAGATATTTGTGGTAATCACATGAGTCTCCAAAAATGATTGCATTATAATTTCATCTTGATCTATCCTGTAATAGTGGAGTTTAAATGTTTCTCTCTCTCTTTTTTTTTTTACTGTTGCCATGGTGACTTTTTTATATCCAAATAAAAGAAGGTAATAGTGATACTGAGCAGTTCCTGTGGTTAGGACAGAAGTGGACATCTTCTGTGAGGCTTTCTGCATACTTTTAAGAAGTTGTCTCTTTGAACCCAGAATCCTGCTTTCCATTGACTTGGAAAAGTATCTGTCCTGCTCAGAACCCTATAACTCGGGGTATTACTGTACTTTGGAGTAGATTTCTCAGAATTTTCTAAGACCCTATGGAGTCAGAGACCTGTAGCTGGTAACATCTGTATGATCTGGACACTGATACCGTGCAAACCATGTGCTTGCTATTTTTAATAGAAGTAGAATTTAGGAGATAATGAGATTGAGAGCATAAGGCTCAGGAGCTGGATAAGTGGTCTCATAGAATAGCCCACAGTAGCTTGCTTGTCCCTCTAATGAGAAAGACATCATCGACCCAGGGCCCTCACTAGGCAACAGCTCTGTTGGAATCTTAATAATCCTGTGCTTCTTACCCCCTAGAACTGTGAGAAATAATTTTGTGGTTTATACGTTACACTGTTTATGGTATTTTGTAATAGTAGCTCAAATGGAGCAAAGCAATATTTCAGTTTAGGATGAATCTTGTATATACCTGCTCCTTTAATTTTCAACCTAACATGTGAAATTGATCTGATTCTTGAACAGTCATGTTTATGGAGTTCTCAAGATAGTCTGTGCATAGGTCCAGATTCTAAGAGAGTGATTTGATGGATAATTCTCTCTTGGAAGTAGTGCTGCATTTCTTTTGTGGGTATCTTGTAGCTTGGGATGCCACACTAATGTTGACTTGTTTTTTGAAATAACTCAACTGCACACAGGCACAAGGTGAGCCCAGGGGTCAGGACGGTCAGTCTGTCACTGTCCCCTAGGTTTGAGCTGCTGTCTATGCTACAACTGCAGGGTATACTTACATTTTCAGCCTTCCAAGTCTCTGGTGGACTGGATGGGTGGTGGATGTTGATTGTACCAATGGAGTTATTTTCCTGTTGTCTATACTGCCACCACATGTGCACACACTCACATATACAAACATAAGGAAAAGGAAAAGAGCCCACCATTGCTATGCAATAGAGCAATAAGCAGGTTGACACTCAGAGGTTTCTACACTGAAATTCTCATTGAATAATAATCTATTCTCATTGAATAATGAGAAAGTGAATGGATCAGAGAGATGAAAGGACAACTGAGAAAAATGTTTGCATTTATTACTTCATTTCAAGGGCTTCTGAGTTTTAGTCTGTGGCTTCAGTTGAACATTTCCAAAATCAAGTAGGGTGGAAATCACAGAAGTTTCCCAGGAAGTGGAGGGACTTATAGTAACAATTTTAAATAGAAACCTAAACTAATTATAAATGATTAGATATTTTCACATGTTCTCAAATCTAGATGAAGAATATTTATCCTATATTAAGGATCTTGAGATTCAGTGTGTTTTTTTTATTTGTGAGCTAAAAGTCAAATGTATCAGCTCTGTTTTCATTTGTATTTTAAGTAATACTCTGTATTCAGAAGTAAAAATTACTATTGAGAGAAGAAGGTTATTCCAATATGATTTCTATAGTTTATATCCTTGGTCTATGTTTTGTAACAGCAAAGCTCCTTTCTGCTGACCTATCCTATGCTTATCCAGATCAACATAGCATTTTAACCCAGAAGTCAAACATGGTGTCTTTGGAAGATGTTTCTGACCAATTAGCATTTTAAATTTATGAGAATATCCCACATATCATTTTAATGCTGTGTTTTTGAGAAAAAAAATAATCACTTCCAAGTACGAATTTTGTTTGATACTTAATAAATAATTAGGCACAAATCCAGATGAATAAAATCAGTAAATTGTTTCCAGTCTTTCCAACAAAGTATTGTCTTTGTTTTCCATTTCAGTGATGTGACAACAGTAACAACACATGCTACATAACTGGAGAGGCAAGGATAAAAATAATGTAGTTGTTCTTTTATTGTAGAAGTCTTCGATATGTTCTGTAAATCCTCTAAGGAAGCATAGCTCCTGTGTTTTTTGACTGGGTAGAGAACAATTCTGCTACTAGTAGCTTGAAGATGGATAACTGAAAGTGTTCTTTTGGCATTACAGAAACAATTCATGGAAACAAAGTTATATTAATGCTGAAATATTCTGAGTTAGGTTAATTACAAAGTAAAGGAGTAAGGTAGGTTGTTGTGAGAGGTTCTTAGGTTATTGGAAGAATGTTCTCTAAAGGTATTATAGAACCATAATCTCTTTTCTGTCATTCTTTTGGTTCCTGAATTATATTGCAAGCAACATGCTTTGGTTTTAATGTCTTGTTCCTCATTACAAGCTCAGAGGGAAAAAAATCACTGTATCTTTGGCTGGAGTCTCCATACAACAGCTACTTTTCCTTTATAAGTAAATTATGTCAGGTATTCTATTGTAGTATTGGAAAATTGAGTACTATACATGTCAACAAATTAAAGCTGTCATAAATACATAAATCTAACTCCAAATACTCTGGAAAATATAACATACAAGTTGTGGCCTGCTTCCTATATTTCTATGTTAGAAGCACTTTAAATATGAGCAAATCAAATGCCTTAGGCTATTATTGACATTTTACCTTAAGATTTGGAAAATGATAATAATAATATAAAAAACCAGGCTTGATAGTTTCTTGGAAAATAGAGCATGCAGTAATTTTTCCACCATTAATTAATTAATTATCAGAATTAAATATATCTTCCTGTGTGGATTTTAGGATCACTAAATTTTAAGAATCACGGAGACACTAGTCTCAAATTTGTTTTTTGTTCTTATGTGTTTTGTTATGTAGCAAGGTCTTATGGAGACACACTCATCCATTTGAGATGTCACCTGTAAAATGCATTTGTCTCTGAAAAGTTTTCTTTAAAACTTAATACAGTTTCAAACATGAGTTACAAAAAAAGCCAGTGGTATTGAAATACACTTCTCTTCATCTTGAGGTCTTGAGACCCCCCCCCAGGTAAATAATGTTGGTAATTAGCAGAGATGCAATGGCAGCTCCTCACTATCGGTGGTAGAGATTTGTTTCTTCCATGCTCCTTGGTTGAAGTCCCAATTCCCAATGTCCCAGAATGTGTACTGGGTTGAAGTCCGAATTCCCAATGTTCCAGAATGTGCATTGATTGGAAAGAAGGTTGCAGATGTAATTAACAAAGATGCCACCATATTTGAGAAGAGTGAGTACCTATCCAACATGATAGGACTCTTAGAAAAAGGGATGTATACGTGAAATTGCATTATCACAAGCCAAGGAACTAGCAGAGAGTATGATCCTGCCAACACTTGATTTTGAACTTTAGTTTCCAGGACTGTGAAAGGATACATTTCTGTTCAATCCACTCAACTTTCAATGTTTTATTATGAGAGTCCTAAAAAAAAAATGTTAGAGGAAAGAAAATATCTTTTCAAAATTTTTGATTAGGTTTCTATTTACTGTTTTATAGAAGTAGCATTTATTATGATTTCATCACTCAGAAACATAGAAGAATTGGAGAGATAATTTTGAAATAAATAAGTTAGTGATCATGGAAATAATAATGCTTTTGAGAAATTTATTTTAGCAATAGAAAAAGTAGAGACCGAAATCCAACTCTTATTTACTATGGTGCCATCTCTAATCTGTTAACCTCTCTTCACCTTACTGTTTTCTCTGCAGGGTGGTGATGCTGAAGAACACCTACCTCACAGACTTGCAAAGACAAAAAGGATCTGAAAACAGAACATCTGAAACCCTGCTCTGTGCGGTGGTGTGGTGAGCAGTCATCACATGAAGACAGTTGTTCAGGATCCAGTATCTTCACAATTATTATTTCCCAACTAACTCTGAAGTCATAATGACAGCAAACCCAGCTTTGTTAATTTTCTTCACCTTAATATTAGGTGTGAGACTCCTGAAGCCTGATTCGTTTGTTGTCTTGGGAGAGTTATGGATATTTTTATGAGTCTCACAAAGCAATTTATTAGTAGATAGAATTTATAGCTTTATAAATAAAATGATTTACTATTTAAATAAATACTTTATTCACATTCCTATGCAGCACTGACTCATCCAAGAGAAAAGGTTAACCAAGTAAAATATTTCCAATCTTGACCCCTCCACTCATAAAATACTTTTTCTTTATGTCCCTGAATGTTTTACTTCATAAATGAAATAGAAAAGCAGTAAAAACAAGAACATTATATATTGCAATTAAGGCAATGCTTTCTTATTTTAGAGATAGAAAACTAAGGAGAATAAAAATTAATTCTCAGTACAGTATTGTGGGCAACAAAATCACTGTTAGCATTCTGATATGTTATCTATCGATGTAAACATGGAACAAGTTGGTTCAATGTATTAAAAAGGTTGTGATTAAACAGACAAAATGGTACATGGAAACCCAATATCAGACTTCCTGAGTCGTGTTTCCTAGACACGACTAGACGTGTCCAGACGAGATCCAACCTGGACAAAAAGAACGATGCCACGTTTGCTGTCATGATCACGTATAACTTGTTAATTTTTATAAAATACTCTGCTACATGCTTCTGTATGTCTTTGTTATGCTTCCTCCATGGTGGGTAGTATTATTAAGCCCCACAGAGAGCGACAGAATGAGATGGCAGTCAGTGGCGGGAAGTCTGACCCTTGCAGCAGCCCCACTCTCCTCACGACCTTTCTAACCTTTCCAGGATTTTCAAAGCTATTTACAGCTTAGGTCAACTGCCATCTCTCCTAACGAAGCCTTTTCGCTTTCACTTTACTTGATGTTTCTCTGACCTAAAATTATGTCTCTCCTTTGGGATGGCACTGGCTTTCTGATAAACACCTGAGTTGCAGCAGCATGTGACAAGGACATTTGAAAGTCTGTTCATTGGAGGGTAAACTATGCAGATCTTGCTTGCGCCGCATGCTCCCAATACTTCGTGGCAAAGGCACTGTGTTCTACACTCTTTCATTCCCTCACTTGAGGGATAATACAGAAATTATGCAATCGAAATTTATTTTAAAACATCACTCACTAGGATGCCTTGGGCAGACTGTAGACTTTTATTTTTGGTTCAGCATGAAGAGCCTCTGCAGTTGTTAAAATCTTGTAAACTTGACAACCGATCTTGTTAGATTTCCTAGGACACAATGTCAAAAGGAAATATCCAAAAGATCAGCTGCATTATACAGAAATAATCTCCCTACAATGAATAAAGGCAGAAAAGAAGTGTACACTTGAAGAAAAAGATTTACATATAATCTTTTGAATTTAGAAACTGTAAGATTTACAGATATGTCTAGATAATGCTAAAACTAACAGTGATACAACTCAAATTGGTTTAAAAAGTTGAATACAAAACTGGAATACTAGTCTGACTTTCAAGTGATTTTTTTCTTTATTGTTAGACAGACCTTGAAATCAATTACTAAATAAAAAGTGTATTTGATATTAGACTAAGAATGTGAAGCAATACGGAACAGTGTGCACAAGTTCACACATGCTTTCCACATATTAAATCCAGTCTCTACTTAGGAAATTTACATTTTTTGAATACTCACTAGGTTTCTTATTTTACATCCATTCAGATTTAAAATATGAAATTTAAAATATAGAAAGGGTTCTTGCTGCTACTTCTCAAGAAAATGGCAAGAGCTGTATTTCTAAAATTCCCATTTATGTTTTAATCACACAGGAGAAAGGACGGGGCAGATGAGTAAGAGGGGGAGGAGAGCAGAAGCAACCACAGGAGAGCAGGAGGCTGCTGAGGAAGTGATGGGGAGTGAGCAAGTCTTGTCTGGTTTTTCTTTTTGAATTTAATTTGAGAGGATGTTTGAAGACCAGAGGGAAGCGTGACATCTTATGAAACTTTGGTTATTCCTCAATGTCTAACAGAACAAAATCAAATCTGCTTGAGTCATCTGTTTGGTGTTCTGGGAGACGGAGGAATGGGTTTTTCTTTTTCTGTACCTAAGGTTCTCTAGTGAGTATGAGTTTTGGAGCTGGTGGTGTTAGGTAATAAAGAAGAGGGCAAGAGAAGGAGGAAACCCTGCTGTATTCCATGGTGTGGAAGTTACTCCTCAACCAGTTCTTTGTCTGTTATTTTTTTCTTTCAGGTTGAAAATTGACAAAAGGTCTGGAGAAGTTTCGAGTCACTTAAAGTAATGAGCAGAGATTAATTAAAATGAAGAGCAGAGTTTAAGCCACGGAAAGAAATGGACAGGCATTTTCTCTTACATTACAGAGGAAAAGTCACCCAACATTTGGTTATGTTATTGTCTCAGGCTTGTCCTAATTCATATAGGGAATTATATATTTTGAAAAATTACCTTATTCTCAGATGGTAAATAGAATTGCTGTAATAGTATGTGGAAGATATTAAAAGACACCTTTCCATGTGTCTCCTTCATTTACGTTTTGAGTTAGATACTCATGAGTCTTGGCTCTAGACTATTTTTCATAGGATGGTTGACAGTGAACAGCCTTGGAAAATCTTCTCCCCAGAAGAAAGGACAGGCACATAAAAGAGTCATGGTCTTATACTCAGAATTTTTCTCACATTATGATTATTTTCATGAGTAGATATTCATTTGAGTCCATCTCCATCACCTTCATGGGAGTTAGGGGGAAAGGAAAGAGGTATAAGTTAAGTGCTGGTCCTGCTGTTGTGCTGTGCTGTAAGTAATCAAGGTCCTTTTTATCCGACTAAAGTGTAGTATGTCTTCTGCCAATATCTGCAAAACAGTCAAGGTAATCCATCAAAAGTAAACTCTCAGGCCATTCTCTGTTCTTACCTACAGGCTTAATATAAACTACCTATTAAGAAACCTCAAGAGATCTGCAAAATATGGCATTCAAAGATGTTTTCTTAACTTTAAATTTTTTATATCAAGACATATCAACTCCTGACAGCAACCCCTATTCTCCTCCAAGTAGAAGATGAGCATCGAAGAATCTCCAGTGGGAGATGATTGAATTAGTTGCAAGCCTATCTCTTGGTAGGAAAAGCCCCTTGCTCCAACTGTAGACAGAATGCTGTCCAAAAAGGACAAAACCTGGAAGCAGGTAAGTCGACAGCCTAGCTCTGCCAAGACAAGGTAGGTAAGTCCTTCATAACCCCTGCTCTACAATCAATGCCTGTCAGAGAAACGGGGCCAAACGACTGAAGATCGATGCTGTAATGTATGGAGAGAAAATGGGAACTGTCCAGGCAGCCACTGGTATGTCATTTCTTAGTTTGGGAAGCTGCAGGCCCTGTACTTCTTATAAAATCAGATATATTTATCCCTCTCAGGTCTCTGAGGTGGTTGAAGAACAGATAGCTAGAGTCTCATAATTAAATTTTGAATTGTTTAGGAGTCAAGAGAGTGTTATAGATCTAAGAAGATGCTTTTAAAATTTGTTGCAAGTTAGTATGAATGTTGAGTCAGATATAGAACTTTAAACTCATGGAGATGTTTAGATAGTAGAATGTTAAAGTCAGGTACCAAATACATATGGACTGGTCATTGGGAATGTACGTTAAGCCATATAATCCTCATAACTGTGGCCTAATTACCTCTGTTGTACTGTATTGTATTTATTATTATAAGAGAAAGAACCATTTGTTGGACTGAATGGGGAAACTGTAGGGGGAAATAAGATATACCTTAAACTTAAAAGAAAAAAAAGGGAAGAGGATGGGGGTGTTGAGGGTGGGAGGGTGGGACTGGAGGGGGAACAGGGAGGGGACTGCAATTGAGATGTAACTTGAAGAAATAAAAAATAAAGGAAAAAAAGAAACTGAATGGATTTCATAGTAAATAAAAATTAAAATACAAGTATTTGATTAGACAGCATAATATTATGAAATGTGGGATATATCTATATAGAGTGGATTCACAGACTGATACTTGTTAAAATGACAAGAAAGACTTTGCTCAAGAATGCTTAAATACTAGAATTGGAGAGGGGGCTTCAACTTCAAATATAGGAAAGACAGTTGAAAATTTATATGAATAAGAAGAATAGATGGAAAAATGAGAGGACATATTAAGAGTAGTATTTCTTGGCAAACTACTGTATTGGGACATTTGTTGAAGGCAGAAAACTAACATATTAGCTATGGAAGTTAGGGAAATAAGAAATTTGATCAGATTTTAAAGGTGTGCACACATTGAAAGGGGAGGGACTTGTTATGGTACTTTTAAAGAACATCCTTGACAGCCCAGAAACAAGATCAATGCCAAGGTCAATGTTTGGTCAAGAAGAGGGCTAAGAGGAATCTAACTAAGGTTTGGTCAATGAGTGACTCTGTATCATAATGTGAAGGCCATGTATGGAATATTATTTAGGTGTGTGACTGGAAGGCCACACTGCCTTTTTTATATGGGGTTTCAGCAGACTTTATAGAGAGTGGATGTTTATTGCAGTCACAGCTCAGATGGTACTTCAACCAGGAACCTTTCTAGATCAATAGAATCAGAAATATTTATTGCTTCTAAGAATGTCTACAACCTCTATTTGTTCCTGGATCTAAAGTTTGTCAACTCATAACTTATCTGATTTATAGTATACACTACACGACTTCTAATTTTTACATGTAAAACTTTATCATATTTTCTAGATCTAAAATACATTGCAATCAGAGCAAGCTTTAATCCAATTGCCTATTAGACACAGAAGATATCAGCATTGTAACTCTCATGTTCCCACTCTCTGTCTTTCCAAGACACACACCACACACACACACACACACACTGCACATGCATATGTGTATATCTGTGTTTAAATCTCTGCTTTATAGATTTGGAGATTTCACAGACTGTATATAACATTCAATGTTTTGCCTTCATAAAAACCAGAATGGTTGACAGCTATTGCCATACTCATGTTTTATGCATCAGTTGGCAAGTAGCAGCAAGAGATTGCAAAATTCTATAAGGCATAATTAGAGTTACAAAGTTTTCTTTCTGAACTAGCAGTTAATGGTGAACTATTTTTAATATTTTCAAAGCCCCTGGGTTGCCACCTTATGTGAATTAACTGAGATTTTAGTTTTTAGTGTTTTAATTTTGCTTAAAATGAATGTGCCTCTTAAACTATAGTTTTGTCATAGTTGATTTTTACTGTGAAAACTGAAGATAGGGCCCTTAGTTTTCACATCTGTATAACTCATATTATACATCAACTCCCAGTAAATGTTTCACCAATGAGACTTAAAGTCTTAGATTATTATTCTGAATTGTAAAGTATATCTTTATATGTTGTAAAAAGAATGTATATTAACTATAAAATTTAGAAAGCTAAGCGAGATATTAAATATATGCACAAAGGACCCACAGTATCAATGCCAAGGGTAACTACGTCTGATGAGTTCATGGCTGATGTTGATTTAGGACTCTTAAAACTATATGTACTTAAAATACTAAAATGACCATGTATAGTGTATGAAATATTTCTTTTCTCCTCCTTCTCCCTTCTTCTTCTTTTTGTTTAGATAGTATCTCACTATATAGCACTGAAGGCCAAAAGCTGCTACATAGACCAAGCTAGCCTTAAACTCAGAGTCTCATTTTATTCTGTCTCTCGAGTGCTAGGATAGAAAGTGTGTGCCACCATGTCCTGTCTGTAATAAGATGCCTATTAGTAGTATTTTTAGAAAAAATTTTTAAAGCACTAAATACTTACTAGT
Source organism: Lophiomys imhausi (assembly GCA_907164525.1). Taxonomy (NCBI): domain Eukaryota; kingdom Metazoa; phylum Chordata; class Mammalia; order Rodentia; family Muridae; genus Lophiomys; species Lophiomys imhausi. Next base: position 215,173 of record CAJQZJ010032535.1, read on the forward strand.
TAATGGGGTATATAATATTCCACTATATGGGTGTAGCACAATTCCTTTAGCTGGTTAAATACTTACTGATATTTACTTTACTTCTAATTTTGTTACTCATAAAATACTATTTAAAATAATACAATGATTGAAAAGTATTGATGTATATCCCATGTCATTATCTTAAAGTATAATCTCAGAAACATAATTTTTGGCTCAAATAGATGCATGTTTTAGAAACAAGGAAACTATACTGTTTTAAACAACCAAGGGGAACAGTAACTATTAGTAATATTATTAATTTTTTATAGTTTAGTGACAGAGAATATTTTTTTATGTTTAGTTATTACTTCATATTACAACTCCATCACACTGTCCTCTTTCCACCCTTCCCAGTCCTGTCCTCTCACCTTCTACCCCCTATCCCTTCCATCCTACTCCTCTGGAGTGGAGTGTCCCTACATATCAGTACCCTGCCCCAGTTTGGCAGTCATATGAGGGCCAAGAGCCTCCTCATACACTGGAGGCCTACAAGGCAGCACCACTAGGGCAAAGTGTCTCATTGACCGGTAACAAAGTCTATGTTCATGTTCCCTTTGGTGACAATGCAATATTATTTATCTGTAAAGAAAATTGAAATTCACAGATAAATAGATGGGTATAGAAAAAAGTCATCTGGAGTGTGGTGACACAGATCTAAAATGACATATATGGTATTATATGATATATATTTTCTTATATGTGGATGCTAGCTTTTAAGATTTTGATAGACTTGCTGCAATGTGTATATCCACAGAAGTTGATATATAGTAAAGGACTATGGGGGAGAGGAACTTCTCCTAAGGGAGGATAAACAGAATATATAGTTAGACACAGGGAAGACATGAATAGGATGATTAAATGGAGAGGGTAGATGGAGAAAAGGGGAGAATATGGGGAGAGGCAAGGAACACTAAGGGTCACTTGATGGGTCATATGGAAACTTACTACAGTAGAAGTCATCTTAATGGAGTCATCAAACAATAGGGGAGACAAAGCCCCCACTAGATACCTTTGGACACTAAGTGAAACTTTCACTATCAAGAATCGATTAAATCTAATTCAGTTGTTTGTCAAAGGGGACCCATGGAAACCCCTAAGGCTATTACCAAGGTTATTGGTTGGTTTGGCAAACTAAGAGTAAGTCCTTATTGGAGAAGACAACACTTAAATATCTCATTGAAGAGAGAAAAGTCAAACTGCTGTCTAACTGGAGCCTTTGCCTCAAGTGACTAATATTTACAGCACTGGTAGGTACTCTGCATGTTACCAGAGGAGAAAGGTAACCACAATCCTTGCGATCTACAATAGTGACCTGCTTGAAGATACGCTGGTGCAATCATGGCATAAATGCCATGGGAGTAACCAACCATAACCTGATTGGATGGAACCCATGCCTGACATTTCTTAGGTGGTCAAGAACCAGTGACTGTACTGGCCATGGGCCTAGGGGAAAACCAAATGTTAATGTGATGCTAAATGAACCAAGCAATAAAATGATTTACAATCACATTCTGCTATATCCATACATCAGTGTCTTGCTCAGCCATTATCAGAGATGATTCCTCTTGCAGTAGATGGGAACTAATACACAGACCCACAGCTAGACAATGTACTGTAAAAAAATGACTAATTAAACTATTTAACCAGTATTTATATTATTGTTAATTGGTTTGGCAGTTGTTAATCTTTAAGCAGCCATTACAAATGAGTACTCAGATACCATGTGGATTTTAACAAGCCTTGGCCTGAATTGTGCAATCCTAGCCCATCTAAGCTAGCTCTTAATTCTATTACCCAAATATGACCCCATATGTACATACGTCCCCTTGATCTGCCATTCTCCACGATATGCCGATGTTCCAGGCCATGTGGAATGAGGTTCCTTTTTCTAACCCATGGTGTGTGCCTCCTTCCTGCTGCTCCTGGCTGGAATGCTTTAATTCTCTGTCTAAAATGCAGGCTTCCTGGTCTCATCCCAGGAAGTCCCACCTTTCTCTGGCTTTGCCCAATCTCAGGCCTTGGCATTTTATTTAACCACTCAGAGACAATGTTAGTAACAGACAGCAAGCAGGACCAATTAACATTTAGAATGCTTAACACTACCCCAACAATGTACAGAAGGTGATAGACCTTAGAACTCTCATTTCTGAAGGAGATATTTTCATCAAACTTCTCCCCTCTGAAATGAGGGGGCTATGAGGAAGAAAGAGTAGAAAAAAATTGTAAAAGCCAGAGGGGATGGCTGACTCCAAGGAAACAGTGTCTACCAGACACAATGGGAGTGACCCACAAAGTAACTCACAGAGGCAGTGGCAACATGCACAGGTTCAATCCCGATAGTGCCCTAGCCCCCAGAGTGCGAAGTCTACACAAACTCCCACCCCTAACCAGGGAGTTATCTCTAATCTATAACTATTTGAAAAGGAAACAAAATTAGTCTCTCCAATGGAGTGTTGCTGAGTATACAAACCAAACTCAAGTGCAGGCTCCATGTCCAGGTTTAGATGAGAATACAAAACTCACTCAGTGGTAACTTTAGAGATTGTTTTTATGACACATATTGCTTTGTTTGGGCGTTAAAAAAACCTTACTGGTATTTTGCTTGTGTGTTATGGTTTCGTGTGTGTATGTGTGTGTGTGTTTTATTTTGTTTATTGATTTATTTGCCTATTTATTTTCTAAAGAGAGGTAGAAATTAGGCATGGAGTTGTACGAGTGTGGAGTTGAGGGGATTTGGGAGGAGATAAAGAAGGAGAAAACTGTGATCAGAATGTATTGCATGAAAATTTTTTCAATAAAAATTTAAGTTCACATGATACCATCCCCAAAGGGACTGGGTGCCTCAAACAATAGTAAGAAACAAAGGAACTAAAACTACTTTTAACTTAAAATACTTAAAAGTACTTTTAACTACTTTAAGTAAACAAAAATAAAAAGACAAATACATAATGTGATATTTGTTTAATAGAAGGAACTTAACTGCTCATTTCCATGCCTTCTAGAAAGATGGGAAAATATATACTATATTAGTACCAGTCAAAAGAAAGTGGTTATACTATTGTCAGAAAAAAATAGGTTTCAGAGACAAGAACATTAGACAAAATAGGGAAAATAATTTCTTAATAACAAAGGGGTATTTAATCAATAGGATATGCAATTCAAAGCAATCACACAATTAATTTATGAATATCCAAAGAAGAAACAAAAACTGATGAAATTAAAGACGAAATAATAGAGGAATCATCAATTGCAGTTGGAGATTTCAGTATTCTTAAGTAATATCCTTGAATGATTATACACACATCAGTAAGGAATCAGACTGAACATCACTCAATACCAAGATGATAATACTGACATTTTTAGTACACAGCCACTTCCAACAGTTGAATGCATCCTTTTTCTAAGAATACACAGAATACTTACCAGGACTGGAAGTGTTTTATCTCACAAAACAAGTTTAATTAAGCTTGAGAATATTCAAGTCATGAGAAACATGTTCTTTGACATAATGAAATAAAATTGGAAATCAGTAACAGAAATGTCACTGGAAAGTTCTCAAATATTTAGAAACGAAACAGCACATTTCTAAATATTTCTAAATAATCAATGGGTCTAATACAAAAAAAATGGAACATTTTGAAAATTAAAACACAAATATGCCAAAGTTTGTAAGATACTAACACTAGTTTAGAAAGAAATTTGTAGTATTAAATATGAATATGAACAAAGGAATACTACAATTTGCATTGTAGGGAGACAAATAAATGTATGGAGAGGAATTGGGGACTGTCCAGGCAGCCAATTATCTGTCATTTCTTATCTGTCAGTTTTGGAAGGGGCTGGCTCTGCACTTCCTGTATAATCAGATATAGTTAGCCTTCTAAGGTCTCTGATGTAGTTGAAGACTAGATAGTTATAGTCTCACAGTTAAAAGTTGTTTAGGAATTAAAAGGATGTTCTAGGTCTAAGAAGATTTTTTTAAGTTGTTAATGCAAGTTAGGATGGAAACTGAGTTAGGTATAGAACTTTAAACTCATTGAGATAGATAGAAAGATAGTAGAATATTATTATCAGTAGCCAACTTCATATGGACTTGACATTGGGAATGTATACTATACCTTATAGTTTTCAGAATTGTGGCCTAATTATTAAAAAAAAAAGAATTATGAATTCTGGGAGAAGGGGAAGAGGGTTGGAGGCTGAGGCCAGGAGGGGTGGAAGGAGGGTACTGTGATGGAGACGTAACTTGAAGTAGTAAATAAATATTTTTAAAAAGCAGAAACTTCATGCTACTTTGGAAGATTGGAAATAATACTAGAGAAAGAATCAATTATGTGTAGAATACATATATAACAGAAAACTTAAATCAAAAGTCTTTCAAAAGATTTATTCATTTTAATTTTATGTGAATGTTTGTTTGCATGTATATATGTATACATGCATGTTGCACTTGAAGGCCAGAAGTGGGTGCTATAACCCTAAGTCACTGGAACTAATGCCATTTAGTGATGCATGTCACTCTATAAACACTGAGAACTGAACTCTGGTCTTCCACAAAGGCAGCAAGTGCTCTTTTATTTTGTTTTGTTTTTTTCTTTTTTTTCATTCTTTTTTTCCTTTATTTTTTATTACTTCAAGTTACATCTCAATCACAGTCCCCTCCCTATTCCCCCTCCAGTCCCACCCTCCCACCCTCAACTCCCCATCCTCTTCCCTTTTTTTTTTCTTTTAAGTTTAAGGTATATCTTATTTCCCCCTACAGTTTCTCCTTTCAGTCCAACAAATGGCTCTTTCTCTTATAATAATAAATACAATACAGTACAACAAAGGTAATTAGGCCACAGTTATGAGGGTTATATGGCTTAACGTACATTCCCAATGACCAGTCCATATGTATTTGGTATCTGACTTTAACATTCTACTATCTAAACATCTCCATGAGTTTAAAGTTCTATATCTGACTCAACATTCATACTAATTGCAACACAATTTTAAAAGTATCTTCTTAGACATATAACACTCTCTTGACTCCTAAACAACTCAAAATTTAATTATGAGACTTTATCTATCTGTTCTTCAATCACCTCAGAGACCTGAGAGGGATAAATATATCTGATTTTATAGGAAGTACAGGACCTGCAGCTTCCCAAACTAAGAAATGACATACCAGTGGCTGCCTGGACAGTTCCCATTTTCTCTCCATACATTACAGCATCGCTCTTCAGTCGTTTGGCCCCGCTTCTCTGACAGACATTGATTGTAGAGTAGGGGTTATGAAGGACTTACCTACCCTGTCTTGGCAGAGGTAGGCTGTCGACTTACCTGCTTCAAGGTTTTGTCCTTTTTGGACAGCATTCTGTCTACAGTTGGAGCAAGGGGCTTTTCCTACCAAGAGATAGGCTTGCGACTAATTCAATTATCTCCCACTGGAGATTCTTCGATGCTCATCTTCTACTTGGAGAAGAATAGGGGGTGCTGTCAGGAGTTGATATGTCTTGATATAAAAAAAAAATCTAAAGTTACAAAAACATCTTTGAATGCCATATTCTGCAGATCTCTTGAGGTTTTGAAGAGGCCCTATCTATCTCTTATATTAGGGTAAGCAGATGTTGCTTGTCTCTTAGCAGGTTTATTTCTGATTAGCTTAGCAAGTAACTATAATAGGCTGTCATAATACCTAACAGAATGACTGGCTTGCATAACCATTAGTTTGCATTTCTTAATTATCCTAAACATTTCATGACAGTTAGTAGTAAAAGGCCAAAACATCACATTTCAATTTTTTTTTTCTTTACCTCCTAATCCTTCCATCCCATTTCTCTGGGGTGGGGTGTCCTTATATAACAGTCCCTCATCTCAGCTGAGAGGTCGTATGAGTTCCAAGAGCCTCTTCATTCTTTGGGGATCTATGAAGCAGTACCATCAGTGAAAACTGTCTCGTTGCCTGGGAGAGAGAACTACTAAACAAACAAATCAATAAGCATACAAAAGATAAAAAAGGCTAAAAAATAGAAAAAATATAACTAATATATAAAAATAAATATAAAATAAAAATTAAAAATGAGAAGTCTATGTCCAAGTTCCCTTTGCTTTGTTAGTTGTAGTATCGATACCTTCTACTATATAGCTAAAATCCTACTATAAGTGAATAGATGCCATATGTGTCCTTCTGAGTCTGGGTTAGTCACTCAGGATGAGCTTTTCTAGTTCCATCCATTTGGCAGCAAATTGCATAATTTCATTGTTTCTGATAGCTGAATAATATTCCATTGTGTAGATGTACCACAGTTTTTTTAACCCATTCTTCGGTTGAGGGACATCTGGGTTGTTTCCAGTTTCTAGCTATTACAAATAAGGCTGCTATAAACATAGATGAGGAAACTTCCTTATGATTCCATGAAGAGGCATTTGGGTGTATACCCAGAAGTGGTATAGCTGGGTCCTGAGGCAGAGCTATTCCAAGTTTTCTAAGATATCGCTAGACTGACCTCCATAGTGGTTGCACAAGCCAGCATTCCCACCAGCAATGGAGTAGGGTACCCCTTTCTCCACACCCTCACCAGCATGTGCTGTCATTTGAGCTTTTGATCTTAGCCATTCTGACAGGTGTGAGATGGAATCTCAGAGTCGTCTTGAGTTGCATTTCTCTGATGATTAAGGATGTTGAGCATTTCTTCAAGTGTCTCTCAGCCATTAGGGATTCCTCCTTTGTGAATTCTCTATTTAGCTCTGTCCCCCATTTTTTGATTGGATTATTTGGTTTCTTGGCATTTAATTTCTTGAGTTCTTTGTAGATTTTGGATATTAGCCCTCTGTCAGATGTGGGGTTGGTGAAGATTTTCTCCCAGTAGGTAGGCTGCCCTTTTGTTCGAATGACAGTGTCCTTTGCCTTACAGAAGCTTTTCAGTTTCATGAGGTCCCATTTATTGATTGTTGATCTCAAGTCCTGAGCTGTTGGTGTTCTGTTCAGGAAGTTGTCGCCTGTGCCAATTAGTTCTAGGGTTTCTCCCACTTTATCTTCTAGTAGATTTAGTGTGACCGGCCTTATGTTAAGGTCTTTGATCCACTTGGACTTAAGTTTTGTACAAGGTGATAAGTATGGGTTTAGCTTCATTCTTTTACAAATGGACATCCAGTTGGACCAGCACCATTTGTTGAAGATGCTGTCCTTCTTCCATTGTGCCGTTTTGGCTTCTTTGTCAAAAATTAGGTGGCCATAAGTGTGTGGGTCTATTTCTGGATCTTCAATTCAATTCCAATGATCTACTGGTCTGTTTCTATACCAATACCATGCTGTTTTTAGAACTATTGCTCTGTAGTACAGCTTGAAATCTGGGATGGTAATACCTCCAGATGTTTTTTTATTGTACAGGATTGATTTAGCTATTATGGGCTTTTTGTTGTTCCATATGAAGTTGAGACTAGCTCTTTCCAAGTCTATAAAAAATTGTGTTGGTATTTTGATAAGAATTGCATTGAATCTATATATTGCTTTTGGTAGGATGGCCATTTTTATTATGTTGATCCTACCTGCGCATGAGCATGGGAGATCTTTCCATCTTTTAAAGGCCTCTTACATTTCTTTCTTCAAGGGCTTGAAGTTCTTGTTGTACAGGTCCTTTACTTGTTTGGTTAGAGTTACCCCCAGGTATTTTATGTTGTTTGTGGCTATTGTGAAGGGGGTTGTTTCCCTTATTTCTTTCTCAGCCCTTTTGTTTGTTGTATAAAGAAGGGCTTCTGATTTTTTTTTTGAATTAATTTTGTATCCAGCCACTTTGCTGAAGGTGTTTATCAGCTGTAAGAGTTCTCTGGTGGAATTTTTGGGGTCGCTTATGTATACTATCATATCATCTGCAAATAAGGATAATTTGACTTCTTCGTTTCCAATGTTTATCCCTTTGATGTCCTTTAGTTGTCTTATTGCTCTAGCAAGAACTTCAAGTACTATATTGAAGAGATATGGTGAAAGTGGACATTCTTGTCTTGTCCCTGAGTTTAGAGGAAATGCTTCAAGTTTCTCACCATTTATTTTGATGTTGGCCACTGGCCTGCTGTATATTGCCTTTATTATTTCTAGGTACGGCCCTTGTATGCCCGTTCTCTCCAGAACTTTTTGCATGAAGGGGTGTTGAATTTTGTCAAATGCTTTTTCTGCATCTAGCAAGATTATCATGTGGTTTTTTTCTTTCATCTTGTTTATATGGTGAATGAAGTTGATAGGTTTTCATATGTTGAACCATCCCTGCATCCCTGGGATGAAGCCTACTTGATCATGGTGTATGATACTTTTGATGTGTTCTTGCACTCGGTTTGCTAGTATTTTATTAAGTATTTTTGTGTCTATGTTCATGAGGGAGATTGGTCTGAAATTCTCTCTCTTTGTTGGGTCTTTGTGTGGTTTAGGAATCAGGGTGATTGTGGCCTCGTAGAATGAGTTTGGCAATGTTCTTTCAGATTCTATTTGGTGAAAGAGTTTGAAAAGTATTGGTGTTAGCTCCTCTTTGAAGGTCCGGTAGAATTCCATGCTAAAGCCATCTGGCCCTGGGCTTTTTTTGGTTGGGAGATTTTTAATGACTGTTTCTATTTCCTTAGGGGTTATAAGGCTGTTTAATCTGTTTATCTGATCTTGATTTAGTTTCGGTAGGTGGAATCTATCAAGAAAATTGTCCATTTCACTTAAGTTTTCAAATTTGGTAGAGTATAGATTTTTAAAGTAGGATCCAAATGTTCTCTGGATTTCCTCAATGTCTGTTGTTATTTCACCCTTTTCATTTCTGATTTTGTTGATTTGTGTTTTCTCCCTCTGTCTTTTAGTTAATTTGGCAAAAGGTCTGTCTGTCTATTTTGTTGATTTTCTCGAAGAATCAACTCTTGGTTTCACTGATTCTTTTTATAGTTATTTTTTTCTAAGTTGTTGATTTCAGCCCTAAGTTTGATGATCTCCTGCCTTCTGCTCCTCTTGGGAGTGTTTGCTACTTTTTTTTTTCCAATTCAGCCAGTTTAGCTGTTAATTCGCTAATATGAGCTGTCACAATTTTCTTTTTGAAGGCACTTAATGCTATGAACTTTCCTCGTAGCACAGCTTTCATTGTGTCCCATAGGTTTGGGTATGCTGTGTCTTCATTATTCGGATTTTAAGAAGTCTTTGATTTCCTTCTTTATTTCTTCCCTGACCCAGTGGTCCTCTAGTAAAGAGTTGTTCAATTTCCATGTGAGTGTAGACTTTCTTTTGATTCTTTTGCTATTGAAATCCAGCTTTATTCCATGGTGGTCTGATAAGATACAAGGGGTTATTTCAATTTTCTTGTATCTGTTGAGGCTATCTTTGTGTCCAACTATATGGTCGATTTTGCAGAAGGTTCCGTGAGGTGCTGAGAAGAAGGTGTATTCTTTTGTGTTTGGGTGAAACGTTCTGTAGATATCTTTAGGTCCATTTGGTTCATGATCTCTGTTAGAATCATTATTTCTCTGTTTTGCTTCTGTCTTGATGATCTGTCCATAGTTGTGAGTGGGGTGTTGAAGTCTCCCACTATTAAAGTGTTTGGATCAATGTGCGATTTAAGTTTTAGAAGCGTTTGTTTTATAAGTGTAGGTGCCTTTGTATTTGGGGCATAGATGTTCAATATTGAGATGACCTCTTGGTGGATATTTCCTTTAATGAGTATGTAATTCCCCTCTCTGTCTTTTTTTATTAACTTCAATTGGAAGTCTATTTTGTTTAATATTAGGGTGGCTACTCCAGCTTGTTTCCTGGGTCCATTTGCTTCAAGACCTTTTCCCAGCCCTTTACTCTGAGGTAGTGTTTATCTTCAATAGTGAGATGTGTTTCTTGTATACAGCGAAAAGATGGGTCTTGTTTATGGATCCAGTCTGTAAGTCTGTGTCTTTTTATTGGCGAGTTGAGTCCATTGATGTTGATGGATATTAGTGACCAGGGGTTGTTATTTCCCATTATTTTGGTATAGCTGGCTGTCTTGTGTTTCTCTTTTGTTTAGTTGCTGTGGAGGTTTCTATTTCCTCTGTTTTCTTGGGTGTAGTTAACTTCTCTGTGTTGGAATTTTCCTTCTAGGATCTTCTGTAGGGCTGGGTTTGTGAGGAGATATTGTTTGAATTTGATTTTGTCATGGAATATCTTGTTTTCTCCTTCTATGTTGATAGAAAGTTTTTCTGGGTATAGTAGTCTGACTGGACACCTCTGTTCTCTCAGGGCTTGTAGGACATCCATCCAGGCCCTTCTAGATTTTAAAGTTTCTGAGGAGAAGTCAGGTGTGATTCTGATGGGTCTGCCATTCTATGTGACTTGGCCTTTTTCTCTTACAGCTTTTAATATCCTGTCTTTGTTCTCTACATTTGGAGTTTCTATTAATATGTGGCGAGAGGAGTTTCTTTTCTGATCTAATCTGTTTGGTGTTCTGTAAGCCTCTTGGATTTTTACTGGCATCTCTTTCTTTAGGTTTGGGAAGTTTTCTTCTGTGATTTTGTTGAAGATATTTCCTGGACCATGGAGTCGGGAGTCTTCTCTTTCCTCTATGCCTATAATTCTTAGCTTCCGTCTTTTCATTGAGTCCTTGATTTCTTGGATGTTGTGGGTGAGAGATTTTTTAGCCTTCTCATTTTCTTTGGATGTTGTACTGATTTCTTCCATCGAATCTTCCATGCCTGAGATCCTGTCTTCCATCTCTTGCATCCTATTTTTCATACTCACATCCGTAGTTCCTGATCTTTTCTCTTGATTCTCCATTTCCTCTTTTAACTCTGACTGTGTTTTCTTTATTGTTTCCATTTCTATTTTCATGTCTTGAATGGTAGTGTTCGTTTTGTACATTTCCTTCTCCAGTTTGCTTGTTTTTTTCTGGAGATCTTTCATTGCTTTATCCTTTTCCTGTTCAAGCTGGGTCACTTTGGCTTGGAGCTCTTTAATAATGTTATTCGTTGTTTTGACTTGTAGAATTGTGGCTTCTTTGAATTCCTTCATAGTTTTAAGTTCTTCTTGAAGGGACTTTATCACTTTCCATAATGTAGAATTGTCATCATTTTCATGTGTTTCAGTTGTGGTGAGGTGGTTCGGGCTGGTCGGAATAGCGTTGCTTTCTTTTGTTGGAGACATTTCACTCTGTTTTTTTTTTTTTGTCTCTGGCCTCTGGCCATGAGGAAATTTTTTTTTTTTTTTTTTTTTTTTGCTGTCTTCTGGACTTGGGTCCAAAGGGGGCACTGTGGTGTAGGAGTTGCCTTACTCCACCCCTATAAGGAGAGTCATTCAGTCCTGCCTCCCATGTGGGGACCTAATTAATTCAGGTGGCAGAGCTGTGCACAAGTAAGCTCTGATTCCCCGCAGGAAGGGCCCTTACTAGTACAAAAGTTCAATAGAGGACAGTTTCAAATATCTCACAGTTTGCCCGGGGTTGGTTCCTGTAGGGGGTAAATCTACAGTTCAGCTCCAATAGCCTTGCTGCTCCCGAGGCTTGGAAAGCAAGTGCTCTTGATTGCGAAGATATCTCTAAATTCTCCAAATAATCCCTTTTCAGAACTACAACACTGCTAATCTTCTAGCTAATCTGATTAGAAAAATGAAACAGCCCAAGGAGGCAGAAATTACCAATGTAAAGAATAATATCATTGCAGATTAAAGGTAAGACAATAAGAAACATTATTCATAAAATGATACAAATAATTTGATAGCTTACATGTTCATGTAATACATATACTATGAAGGACAATGAATAGATAAAAGATTGCAATAGCTTGTTGAAAGTATTGAGTGACTGGAAAGAGGCTTAGTGTTTAAAGATACTTGCTGCTCTTGCAAAGAAATGGGGTTTGGATCCCTGCACCCATGCCAGATGGCTCATAACCACCTATAATTTTAACTTCAGAGGACTCAACTGACATCTTCTTATGGATTCTGTGGACACCTCCAATCATATGCACACCCTAAAAACATACAATTAATTAAAAACAAATCCTTAAAATAGAATTGAAACTAGAGAGAGTGGTGTATCTCTGAAATTCTAGCATTTGGGAGTCAGAGGCAGGAGAATTACTATAAGTTTGAGGAAAACCTGGTCTATGCAGCATGTCCTAGGTCAGCCAAAATCACATAAGAAGACCTTGCCTCAAAAAAATGAGTTTGTAGCTAAAACACATCTTACAAAAACCCCTCTAGTTATAGATAGCTTTACCCCTGGACTTGCCTAGAAAATTGAAAAGAATACAAGAGAAAAACTTGATGCTTACATTTTATACAGGTACAAACTTAATTTGAAGGAAAATGGTTAAAATTTTCAACCAAGGTTCTGAAAAATTGAAAATCTGAATAAATAAAAGAGAAATAAAAGAAACAAATAACATACTGCAAACCTAAACCAGAAGATTTCTTACAGAATAAAACATTGTCAACTTGAATTAGGCACATTTTATATTTGTAATATCAAGATTCTGATGTATAAGACATTAAATTGATGGTTTGAATTATAAACTACTGAAAATTGAACTCATTGCCCAAATATCCACAAAATATTAAAGATTCTTTTACCAGATAGTGGGATTACATCTATAATATGAAATACTCTCAAAATTCATGAACAAGCACGCAAAAAAGCTCAATTTAAGTGAGGAAATGTCTGAAAATACCCTTCATATTATAAGACTTACAGTAGAACTAAGCTCCAGTCAAAAGAACACTCATCATTAGTTATCATTCAAATTCAATTCAAATCACAATGTGTTGTCTTTAAGGATTTGTTAAGACAGAAATTAGCACTACTGTCCTTCTCAAGTGTTACCAAGGATATAGAGGAATTGAAATCTTACACATTCACGGACATGTAAAGAAATCAAAGAAAACTGGTAAATAATTTTTGAAATTTCTTAAATATTTAAGTTATATAAGACCCAATTATTATCCTTCAGGCATTTACCCCAAAATAAAGGAAATGACTGTCCATTGAAGCACCTGCACAATGTTTATAAAATCCTTACTTTTAATACAAAACAACCAGAAGCAACCCAAATACCCATCCTCAATGGAATGGATGTATAATTTGAACTACATTCATATCACAGCATAATAAATAGAAATGAAGTATCATCATTTGCCGTGGAACAGATGGTCATCAAAATCATACTGCAGAAGGAAGACTAGATAAAATAAAAGTATACACTCTGTGATTCTACTTCTGTAAAATTATAGGAAATATAAACTAATGTATTGTGTTGAAAAGCAAGCAAAGGTTTGTCTGGTGAAGGCCGAAAGCAGGAAAGAGAAGACACTGGACACTGGAGAGGGCAGAGGATATTTTGCTATCTTTGGTTATGGTGAGTTGATAGCATCATAAATATATCAAAATATCAATAATCTTCCAAAAGGCTCATGCACCAGCTTAGTCATTATGTTGGTAGTTTCAATATAACATGGTAAAAAGGAATTATGTTTCTTGATTTTTAAAATTCAAATAACTATTGGGTATTGAGCTACTATTTGATAATTTATATTTACATGTAATATTGTGCTCATTTTAAGTGTATAGGCTATTATCTTACAATTTTATCTTAATGGATTTTTAAACACAAAATCCAAACTTCTTAGGACATTGAAAGCTGAGCACAAAAGGACTACATAAAATGTTACTAGAAACTTGCTTAACCATTTCCCATTCTTATTTGGGACCCCAAACAGGTTTCCTACATCCCAAATCAGCGGGAAGTAATTTTAGGAGAATGATGTCCCATTCTCAGAAGGTGGAGTGGGTGATTTTTTTTTCTTTCCCCTTGGGTCATTTGATGAGTTACAGATGTTTGTTGTTATTTAGGGGGATTGGTTACAAGCTGTTAAATGGTCTTGTTAAATAGGTTTTGGGGGTTAGACCCAGGGATTTCTCTCTATTTCTTTTTTCTATCCTTCTTTCTTTCCTATGTAGGGGGGAAACTTGAAAAAATGGGATATAGACATAATATAGGAATGATACATAATATAGGAATGATAAAGAAAAAGGGATAGATTATTGAATATGCTCTATGTCTTTGTATATTGATTCAAAATTAAGGTAAACTCTTTTTGAGGTATTATACCTAGGTAATGCTTAAAAATTCAATGTAAAGTTTTGGCCTTATGATAGCAACTGCCACAAACTGTTTAGGATAATTAAGAAATGCAAACTAATAGTCATCCAAACATGTCATTTTGTTAGGTAGTTTATCACAGATGTTTTCTAAGTTAATCAGAAATCAAGTTGCTAAGAGACAAGCAACATTTGCTTATCCAAATATAAGGAGATAGATAGATGGTCTTCAAAAACCTCAAGAGATCTGTAGCCTAAAGCATTCAAAGATTTTTTGGTTTATTTATTACTTCAAGTTACATCTCCATCACAGTCCCCTCTCTCTACCCTCTCAGTCCTACCTGTCCACCCTCTCCCCCATCTCCCAACTATCCTACTCCTCCAGAGTGGGTTGCCCCTACATATCAGTCCTCCTCAGTTCAACAGTCAAATGAGTGTTAAGAGCTTCCTCTTGCACTGGGGGCCTATAGGGCAACTCTATTAGGGCAAAGTGTACAACTAACAGGTATCAAGGTCTATTTTCCTATATCTTTTGGTGTGTTAGTTGTAAGATAGTTATCCTGTACTACATAGCTAAAATACAATTATAAGTGAATAGATGTTATGTGCATCTTTCTGAGTCTGGGTTAACTCACTCAGGATGAGCTTTTCTAGTTCCATCCATTTGGCTGCAAATTGCATGATTTCCTTGTTTCTGATTGCTGAGTAGTATTCCATTGTGTAAATGTATGAAAGTTGTTTTTGTTTTGTTTTGTTTTCTTTAATCCCTTCTTCTGTTGAGGGACATCTAGGTTGTTTCCAGTTTCTAGCTATTACAAATAAAGCTGTTATGAACATAGATGAGGAGATATCCTTATGGATTAATGAGGAATCGTTTGGATATATACCCAGAAGTGGTATAGCTGGGTCACAGATGCTTTCTTAAGAGTTTTGATCTTGAGACATGTCAGCTCCTGCCAGTACTCACCATTCTACTCCAAGTAGATAATGAGGATTGAAAAATCTCCATTTGGAGATGATTGCATTAGTTTTAAGCTTGTCACTGGGCAAGAAAAATCCTTTGCTTCAACTGTAGACAGAATGCTGTCCAAAAAGGACAAAGCTTGGAAGTTCCAACAATTTTTAAGAGTAGATCAACAAGCCAAAAGAATGAAGAAAATGATTGTAAGGGCAAGTTTACCTTTATGTTGCATTATTCCTATTTTTACTTTGAATTGACATGTATTTCTTTTGTAATCTGAAGACATTTAAAAGACAAACCTGTCATTGTTAGTGTTTGCAAATTGTTGTGATCATATATGTATCATAATGTTTTGCCTGGAATATTTAAAGAGGGAAACATTTCTGGCCCCCTGCCAGAGAAAGATAAAGAACAGAGTGACTGTTAAGAATGTCAGAGATATACATCAACTCTTCTTTGCATGTAGAAAATATGAGACACTGAAGAGGATGGCAGTTGTATGTACCAGGCAAGGCACTATAACTGGTATCACAGATGTTTCTTCAATAATCTGGGGATATCTTAATTTGTACTTTCAAATTCCAATTTACATTTGTCTTGGTCACTATTCTACTGCTGGGAACTCTTATAAAGGAAAGCGTTTAATTGGGGGTTGCTTACAATGTCAGAGGTTTAGTCCGTTATTGTCATGGTAGAGCATAGAATGTCATGCAGGCAGTATGGTGCTGAAAGGTAGCTGCAAGTTCTACATCTGGATCCACAGGCAGCAGGAAGAGACAACACTAAGACTGGACTGGGTTTTTTAAAACTCAAAGCTAGTGACATATTTCCTCCAACAATGCTACACCTACTTCAACAAAGCCACACCTCCTAATACTCTAGTAGTGCCACTACATGATGACTAAGCATTCAAATATATGAGCCTATGGGGTCATTCCTATACAAACCATCACAACTTTGTTGGCTGAAAAAAATGTGTTTTTTTCTGTATATTTAATTACATTTGGATAAAATGTGGTTATCAAATTTATATAGACTCTGGGTATTATTTTGAGAAACTGGGCTATCAACTTCTATTCAAAGGAATGTGTCCATAATTCAATAGACATATTTGGAAATTAAAATCCTTAAGATTTGTACATTTTATTAACGTCTGAGGAATCTTTTTCTGAGCATACACCGCTCTTTTCTGGACTTCCTCATAGTGCAGCACTTCTGCATGTGGGTGAGGCTGAAAGACAGCGTAAAATTACTGTGCGCTAGGGTTTCAGTGGATAATGAGAGACTTCAATTGCCACGTTGTTATCTCAATGGTCATTTTAATACATGAAATATCTTGTACATAAAGATTAAGAAATACCTTTTGTTCTAAAAAAATAGATAAATTGAAGTCCTACCCCTCAGCACCTCACACAAAAATAGATTTATTTCAAATGCAGTTAGCTAAGATAATATCACACCAGAATAGATGCACCCCTAATCCAGTATCATTGTTTTCCTTATAAAACATGACCATGAAGCTGGAGCTGGGAACATACACACAGAGAGACAGAGACAGACAGAGAGAAACACACACACACAGATCGAGATAACACGATGGAGATGGAGAGAGAGGGGAAATAGATACACACACACACACACACACACACAGAGAGAGAGAGAGAGAGAGAGAGAGAGAGAGAGAGAGAGAGAGGAGAGAGAGGACACAGAGAGAGAGACAGACAGAAACACACAAACAGAGAAAGAGACAGACAGACAGAAACACAAACACATAGACAGGGAAACACACACAGAGACAGAGAGAGATAAAGATGAAGATGGAGATAGATTATATCGATAGATAAAGACAGACAGACAACAGGGAAAGACATATGTACAGATTTGAATTGCATAGCTACAAACCAAGAACTGATTGTCAGCAAACCTCTAGATACCAGGAAGACTTCAGGAAAGATTAGTTCCAATTGTCAGAGGGATGATAGCCCCCCCTGATGTCTTCATTTCTGACCTGTACCCATCATAATTGGGATAACAGATTGCCATGGAAGCCTCCCAGATTCTGGAAACTGCTTTATAGTAGCTCTAGATATAACATAAATTTTATATTTTCCTTGTATTTAAATATTGCTTCTTTGAATAATTTATTTATTTGAAGTTGGCTGCTTACTCCTTTTTAAAAATCTCCAAAATCAATACAAGCTTCTCAACAGAGTAAGTCAAATATAAAATCCTAAACTCCTGACGTAGGAAAGGACCTCTTAAGTCTTTGACTCAATCTTTTATTTAGTGCAGTAATTCTCACCCACAATAGAAATGCTACATTGTGTGACCTAAAAACATGAATGTTACCTCCTTATAGGGTGGTACTTTCCATCTAAAACTGCCATAAATGCTTACACAAATTTTTGGCTTAACTCTTTTAAGTATGCAGTTCAATATTAATCACACTCATACTGTCATGCAACAGTTCCTTACTCTGTGTATATTGAACAGCTTCTTGGTATTTTGGTTGAAAGCTCTATGAAGAGAGTTTTACCCAGAGATCCTGAATGGTTTTCTCAGTTTACCAACCAGAGAACCCTCTAATTCAAAGATCTTCTTCCATATGCTATAAATCCCTCTATAACATAAAAATTATTTTTTGCTGTCCAGGAATGTAGAGTGTGAAATGTTTCCACATGTAATTGGGCAGCAAGATCTTCTGAATTATGTAAGTGTGTGTGTGTGTGTGTGTGTGTGTGTGTGTGTGTGTGTGTGTGTCCTAGAGATCAAACCGGTGCCTTACAGCATGCTATGCATTCACTCTAGCACTGAGCCACCCCTCAGTCAGTTACGTATATTTTCAATATGGCCCTGCTCCAATTTCCACAGCAACTACTTAAGTTTATTTTACTCCTTCCTTACATGTCTTTTGATTTCTAACTACGAAATCTTTTAAAAAGTTTACTTGTCATTATTGTGTGTCTGGGGTGTGGAGGGAAGGCATGCATGCCACAGCATCCGTGTGCAGGTCAGAGGACACTTCTGAGGATTTGGTTCCCAACTTTCACCTTACTTGTGTTTCTAGGATAGATCTCATGTCTCCAGACTTGCATAGCATTAATCTTTACACCCCAAGCCATCTTGTTGACCCTGTGAAACTCTTTCAATCTTTCAAATATGTTGTCCAGCTTGATACAGTTATCTTGACAGCATTTTTAAAAGTTTTATTTATTTATTTATTTATTTATTTATTTATTATTTTATATAAGTACTTTTTTTTTCTTCAAGTTACATCTCAGTCACAAACCCTTCCCTATTCCCCCTTCCTGTCCCACCCTTCTCCCCTATTCCCCCCAACAGCTTCCCTTTTCAATCCAACAAATGGTTCTTTCTCTTATAACAGTAAATTCTATACAAAACAGCAGAATTAACTACGCCACATTCATGAGAGTTAAATGGCCCAGTATACCTTCCCCAATGTCCAGTTCATACATATTTGGCCCCTGACTTTAACCTTCTACCTTCTAACCATCTCCATGAGTTTAAAGTTCTATAACTGACTTAGCTTTCATACTAACTTGCATCACTATTATAACTATCTTCTTAGATCTAGAATGCCCTCTTGATTCCTAAACAACTCAACTTCTATGTTATATATGTTTAAGACTGGTGTGGGTAGCTATGTGCATGTGTGTGGGTGCCTTCAGAGGCCTGAAAGGTATGGGATCCTTTGCGACTGGAATGACAGGTGGTTGTGAGCCATCCTTGGGTGCTTGTGTCACATTTGCAAGAGCAGCAAGAGCTAACTGTTGAGTATCCACCAAAGAAGACTGCTCATAATGGGGTTAAACCAATGGAAAGTCTACTAGCTGGCCAGTGACTACACGGGATGGTCAGTATCTCAGTGCAGCTCTGGCCTTTCTCAGGAAGAACTTTTAAAGACACACGCACACACACACACACACACATACACACACACACACACACACACACACACACAAATGTCCCAGGTTACATACTTCAGTTAACAAGAACAATTACCCATAAGCAGAAGTACAGAAGTCAGAAGCTGAAGAGCAAGATATTTTCTTTTCTTTCTTTTCTTTCTTTCTTTCTTTCTTTCTTTCTTTCTTTCTTTCTTTCTTT
>CAJQZJ010032535.1:234349-279533 GCA_907164525.1 Lophiomys imhausi
TCTTTCTTTCTTTCTTTCTTTCTTTCTTTCTTTCTTTCTTTCTTTCTCTCTCTCTCTCTCTCTCTCTCTCTCTTTCTTTCTTTCTTTCTTTCTTTCTTTCTTTCTTTCTTTCTTTCTTTTTTGAGACTTTTCCTTTACTATGGCCTTTGATGGATTAGGTCATGGTTTCATTTTGGCTGTTGCTGTCTATGTGGTGAGTTTTATGACCTGACTGGCACTTCCATCATGGAGTCAGCTGTGCTAAGGTCTGTGGCCCAGATACACTGACCATTGTGCTAGCTTTCTATCCCCAAGAGAACATTTAAAACCATTTCAGTATTATATTACAACATCAGGACTTAATGTGTGTCCCCCTTTTCTTATGTGAAATCTTATTCCTGAGACTAGTATGCAACCTTTATTTTATTACTGTCCCCCCAAATCTATTCAGTCTTGTCTTGACTCTTCTCAGCATGGCACTTAAGCTGCACGCTGTTTTCTTTACTTTGATCTGGAGTCTTATGAGGATTCTGTTTGCCACCACTGTCTCTCAAAACACAGAACTGTGACTGAATTTTTGTCTTTTCTGGATGTGTGATTTGGAGAGAAATTATTTAATTTCCCAGAATTCAGATTTAATAATAGAATTACAGTACTCTATATTTGTGAGCATCAAATAAGAAAGCAAAAAAGTTGCTCACTAAATATTTTACTTGTAATGGGTTTCTTCACACCATTGTTTGTATGTTTGACAAGATGGTCATTTTATGTGGATAAATCTTATTTTTCTAGTTAGAATTTAAGCTTTTTAGAGACAAGAATAAAGTCTTAAATTTCCTGTGACCTCTTCAATGCTAAAATTATAGTGTTGGCTACACAGCATTATACTAAATTCAGCATTTAATGGACATATAAGAAAATAGGTTGTTATTGTTGGTTTTTCAAATAAGAGAAATAGGCAAGGCTGACGGATGCCATTTAAGATATCATTCTCTTGAGTTCTTATTAAGATATGTGAGATATTTATCATGAAGAACTTTTTATGCCCCTTAGGGCACCATAGCAGCACTGAAGATGTTTTGGAAACAATATGCTGAGACATCTGTGCAGCAGCTCCTGGATAGTTAATGATGGGGTGGTATGTTTGTCCTTGTGCCTATGTTTGTTCTGATGTAGTGAGAAACACGGAAACACTTCATTAAGGTGTGCATTTGAAAGAAGTCGTAGACTATTATGCTGTGTGCTACAGAAAAAGGAACTGACCTCTCATTTGGAACATGAATTTCAGATTTTTTATTACTATAATGTTTATTTATTACATTAAGTTACATCTATCATAGTGCCCTCTTTCTGCCTATCCCAGTTCCACCCTCCCACTGTCTCCTCCCTCTCCTACCCATCCCACTCCTCCGATGTGGAGTGTCCTTACAAATCAACCCCTCTCAGTTCAACAGTCATATGAGGGCTAAGAGCTTCCTCTTGGACTGGAGGCCTACATGGTAGCACCCCGAGGGCAAATTGTCCCCTTGATAGGTAGCAAAGTCTATGTTCCTGATCTTTTTGGTGTGTTGGTTGTAGGATAGTTATCCTGTATTATATGGCTAAAATCCAATTATAAGTGAGTAGATGCCATGTGCATCTTTCTGAATCTGGGTTATCTCACTCAGGATGAGCTTTTCTACTTCCATCCATTTAGCTGCGAAATGCATGATTTCCCTGTTCCTGAGAGCTGAGTAGTATTCCATTGTGTAAATGTACCAGAATTTTTTTTATCCAATCATCAGTTGAGGGACATCTGGGTTGTTTCCAGTTTCTAGCAATTACAAATAAGGCTGCTATGAACATAGATGAGGATATGTCCTTGTGGTTTGGTGAGGAATTGTTTGGGTGGATACCCAGAAGTGGTATGGCTGGGTTGTGAGGTAGGGCTATTCCAAGTTTTCTAAGACATCAAGTGTATGTTCTGCAGTTTGTAAATCACACTATATTGTCTTGGGAACTGTACACTGGCATGAAGACCATTATTTAGTATTTACACAGCATCATTACAAATATAATTATTATGAAAAACGATACTTTCTTTAGGTTGGAGGTGTTCCTTGGTGGTAAAGCCCATATAGAGCTTATGTATGGCTCTGTGTTCAATCCCTAGTACCAATTAAAAAGAAACATTTGATATAGAAAACAAACATCACATATATTTATATGTGATTTTTAAGCTCATTGTTTATGGCTACCAATGCTCCTTCTGAATTTTAATCAAATTGAAATACCATTTGCTGCCTTAATGGGGTTTGTCTAATGTTTGTTACTTACATTCTTATTGTTTCACTTTACTGTTTTTCAGTTACTTTACTACTTATTAATATGAGCTTTTATTATGACCTATCTTTTAGATAAATTTATTAATGAGTAGATACATACTCAGTGTCTCCTACATCCTAGATACCTTGTGAAGACAACTGGAAATATTGTTAAGGCCAGAGACAATCTTAAAAAATTTACCTAATGAATTAGGTAAAATAAAGGAATCCTAATTCCGACAGAGACAGCATGAGGTACCTACAACTAAAACATTTTAAATGTCTGAAAAGGATCAACTTAGTTCATAGTTAATATCATGTAATTAATTCCCTAACTCAATATGCCTTTTAAGCAATTTTATATTTTATAATTTCCCTCCAAATTTCAGGAAGAGAAACAATTTTTTTATGGTACATCAAGTCATTATTTTCCTTATTTATCATACAAATTAAAATGCATTATGCTATAACCTCTACATTTTCAGAATGTTTTGGTTCATGTTTACAGCTTAATGAATTGTGTCTTATGTCCTATGGTTTTCCAACATGGAATAGACACAACTATTGGAGATGTAAAATAATCTTGTGTATAAAACCATCATCGTTATCTTTTCATTTCTTTTTTTCTTTGTTTCTTTTCTATTTTTCTTGGGGTGGGGAATCTCATGCATCCTAAAGTAGTGACATAATGCTTTTACTTTTTAAATTTTTTATTAACTTTGTGATTAGAATTTATAACAGTTTCCCTTTCCTTTTCTCTCCTTCTCACAAACCCTGTTTATACATACCCTTCTCCATTCTCTTTCAAATTCATAGCCTTTGTTTTCACAAATTGTTATTGAATATACATATAGCATAAAACACACACACATAGACACACACACACGCATACACACACATACACAGGCACACACACACATACACACGTACACACACACGCGCGCACACACACGCACACACACACACACACACGCACACGCACACACACACACACACACACACACACACACACACACACACATACCTAAATATAATCTGTTCAGTAAATCTAATGCTACCTGTATTTTTTTTTTTTTAGGTCTGACCTTACTTCATTTCTTATGTACCAGATTTGTAGGCACACACTACCAGATTTGTAGGCACACACTACCAGATTTGTAGGCACACACTACTAGATTTGTAGGCACACACTACCAGATTTGTAGGCACACACTACCAGATTTGTAGGCACACACTACAAGCCCAACTGGTGCCACATGTTCATTCTTTGCATTGTTTCACTTTTCACTGAAAGCTTGTAAATGCTGGTATAATCATCTTTTTCTCACAAAGCCATGTTTTCAGAGTTTCAATATGGAAGATTTTTTTACTGATTTGTGAAGTCAATATTTCCCCACAAATAAAGGTGCTAATTTACATTTTTCCATAAATTCTTTTTTGTTCTTATTTTTAAAATATAAAACATTCTGATTATAATTTTTTCTATCTCCTAAATCCTCCTAGATACTTGACATGTGGAGAATACTATTTCACTTACTCTCAGATTTTCTTACTTTTCTATAGATCTTTGTGTAAGTTTGAAGCCTCATGGGCTATCCCCTGTCCACTTTGGCATATATATTGTCTGTTTTCGTCTCTCCACATTGTCATGAGTATTGTTGCTGTCCTTGTTTAGCTCATGTTTACGCATTCATATTGGTGAGACTTTATGAGTATAGCATCTGAAATTACTAGAGACCCAATCTCATAGTCAAGTATCCAAAGGAGGAAAACAGCCATCATTCCTACTGAACTATGACGCCTATGAACAACAATGAACCAGCATTGTACAATAACTCTAAGGGTTCAGTAGTGGTGCAAGTACCTTTGTGGTAACTAATATTTCTTTAATTGGACTTATGACCTGGTCAACAAGAGGGAATGTAGTCACATGATCCCCCCACTCCTGCCTTTTTGTTCTTAGACGCAATGACTCTATGACTTTATTATTTATGAATAAATGATTAGGCCATAAACTTTGGCTTGTTTCAAGAATAGCTCATAACTTAGTTATTGTATTTATTTTATTCTATGCATGCCATATGGCTACTTACCTCTCCTAAGCTTCATGTGTCTTCTTCCTCAGGGTTTTGGGGCACATTCTCTCCCACGCCTAACTCTATCCCAGAATTCTCTCTGCCTACCAGAACTCCCACCTCCTATCTCCTACCTCAGCTCCTATGTCAATTAGCTTTTTATCGACAGGTGATGTATCCATATGGTACATAAGATATTGCTTCTACAAAGGAATGAGTGCCTGGCACTGGAGAGCTAGGCAACTGCTTAGTGCTGCTAACGTCATGGATTTTGGAGAAGTGCCTACAGTCATTACTTAACTAAACCATTGTAGTCTCTAGCACAATTCTAAATGCTCTTCATTATACCCACAGTTAAATGCAGTCCTCAGCCATTATCAACAAAACAGACAAAGGTCATTACAGGAAAATCACCAGTAATCAAAGTGCAGATTTGTGGAGCCCAGTACTAATGGATACATCTACAAAACACTTCTACACCCAAGGCTCAGGAAACATTGCAGAAGATGCAGTGGTAAGATTATAAGAGTCTTCCTTCCTTTTTAAAAAGGCAGTGAGATATAGATTCTTATATATATTATATTGTATAATATAATACAACATATATATAATGTTTATTTATTACATCAAGTTACATCTCCATTGTAGTGCTCTCTTTCTACCCCTTCTGGTTCCACTCTCCCACCCTTTCCTCCCTCTCCCACCCAGCCCACTCCTCCGAAGTGGAGTGTCCCTAAAAATCAGCCCCTCTCAGTTCAACAGTCATATGTGGGCTAAGAGCTTCCTCTTGTACTAGGGGGCCTGCATAGTGCATGTGTCTTCTTCCTCAGGGAATTTTCCCTTAGGGAAAATTGTCCCCTTTCTAGGTAATGGAGGCTAATGCTCCTGATCTTTTTGGTGTGTTGGTTGTAGGATAGTTATTCTGTACTATATGTCTAAAATCAATTATAAGTGAGTAGATGCCATGTGCATCTTTCTGAATCTGGGTTAGCTCACTCAGGATGAGATGTTCAATTTCCATCCACTTAGCTGCCAATTGCATGATTTTCTTGTTTCTGATAGCTGAGTAATATTCCATTGTATAAATGTACCACAATTTTTTAATCTATTTGTCAATTGAGAGAAATCTGGGTTGTTTCCAGTTTCTAGCAATTAAAAATAAGGCTACTATGAACATCGATGAGAATATGTCCTTGTGGTTTGGTGAGGAATCGTTTGGGTGGACACCCAGAAGTGGTATGGCTGGGTCTTGAGGTAGGGCTATTACAAATTTTCTAAGATATTGCCAGACTGATTTCCATAGTGGCTGTACAAGCTTGCACTCCCACCAGCAATAGAGGAATGTTCCCCTTTCTCCACAACCTTGCCAGCATGTGCTGTCAGTTGAGTTTTTGATCTTAGCCATTCTGACAGGTGTGAGATGGAATCTCAGAGTCATCTTGAGTTGCATTTCTCTGATGATTAAGGATGTTGAGCATTTCTTCAAATGTCTCACTGCCATTAGAGATTCCCACTTTGTGAATTCTCAGTTTAGCTCTGTTTCCCATTTTTTTGATTGGATTATTTAGTGTTTTGGTGTTTAATTTCTTGAGTTCTTTAAAAATTATGGATATTAGCCCTCTGCCAGAAGTGGGGTTGGCAAAGATCTTTTCCCTTATTGTAGGTTGCCATTTTGTTCTAGAGACAGGGGCCTTTGCTGTGGAGAAGCTTTTCAGTTTCATGAGGTCCCATTTATTGATTGTTGGTCTCAGAGGATGAGCTATTGCTGCTCTGTTCAGGAAGTTGTCACCTGTGCCAATGAGTTTGAGGCTTTTCCCCACTTTCTCTTCTATTAGGTTTAGTGTGTTGGGCTTTATGTTAAGGTCTTTGATACACTTGGACTTAAGTTTTATGCAAGGTGATAAGTATGGGTCTAATTTCATTCTTTTACAGGTTGAAATCCAGTTAGACCAGCACCATTTGTTGAAGATGCTGTCCTTGTACAGTTTTGGCTTCTTTGTCAAAAATTAAGTGACCGTATTGTGTGGGTTCATTTGTGGGTCTTCAATTCGATTCCTTTGATCCACTAGTCTGTTTCTATACCAGTACCATGATGTTTTTATTACTATTGCTCTGTAGAATAGCTTGAAATCTGGGATGGTGATACCTCCAGATGTTTTTTAATTGTACAGGGTTGATTTAGCTATTCTGGGTTTTTTGTTATTCTATATGAAGTTGAGAGTTGTTTTTCCAGGTCTCTAGAGAATTGTGTTAGTGTTTGGATAGGAATTGCATTGAATCTGTATATAGCTTTTGGTAGATGGCCATTTTTATTATATTGATCCTACCTATCCATAAGCATGGGAGATCTTTCCATCTTCTGATGTCATCTTCAATTTCTTTCTTCAAGGTCTTGAAGTTGTTGTCATAAAGGTCTTTCACTTTCTTGGTTAGAGTTACCCCCAGGTATTTATCATCTTGCTAGATACTGAAAAGCATTTGACAAAATCCAACACCCCTTCATGCTAAAAGTCCTGGACAGAATGGGCATACAAGGACCATACCTAGAAATAATAAAGGTAATATACATAGAGTAAGCCAGTGGCCAACATCAAATTATATCGAAACTTAAAGCATATACTCTACACTCAGGGACAAGACAAGGATGTCCACTTTCACCATATCTCTTCAACATAGTACTTGAAGTTCTTGCTAGATCAATATGACAGCTAAAGGAGATCAAGGGGATACAAATTGGAAAGGAAGAAGTCAAAGTATCCCTATTTGCAGACGATATGATAGTATACATAAGTGACCCCAAAAATTCCACCAGAGAACTCCTACAACTGATAAACACCTTCAGCAAGGTGGGTGGACACAAAATTCATTCAAAAAAATCAGAAGCCCTTCTGTATACAAAAGATAAATGGGCTGAGAAAGAAATTAAGGAAACAACAAACTTCACAATAGCCACAAAACAGTATAAAATACCTGGTGATATAGATTCTTACTGGAAAGTTAGAAATCTCAAGAGTAGGAGGCATTCCAAGAGAAAAATACCTGGCACTCTCATCTATTTTTTGGGTGTGGGTCTGTGCATCTGTTTCATCAGCTGCTGCATGAAGCCTATAAGAAGACGGTTATGCTAGGCTTCTTTCTGCAAGCAAAACAGAATATTATTAATAGTGTCAGGTGTTGGTTCTCTCCCATGGGGAGGGTCTCAAATTGGGCCAGTTGTTGGTTGGTCATTCCCTCAAACTTCATTCCAAATTTATCCCTGTAATTCTTGTAAGCAGGACATATTTTGGATCAAAAGTTTTGTGATTTGGTTGGTGTCCCCCTCCCTCCACTGGAAGTCTCACCAGACTGCAGAAGGTGGCCACTTCAGGCTCCTCACTATTCCTGCTGCTAGGAGTCTCAGCTAGGGTTACACCCATAGACACCCAGGAGCTTTTACCATTCCAGATATGCACCCCTCACCAATTTATCTTCTCTATCCCAGCATCCCAGACTTTCCTTCCTACTTGATCCCAGTTCCATGCCTCTCCCATTCCCTCTCCCACCCAGTTCGTTCTCTCCATCTATTCCAGATGTCTATTTTATTTGCCCTTCTGAGTGCGATTCAAGCATCCACCCCTTCTTGGGCCTCCCTGTTACTTAGCTGCTTTAGGTCTGTGTTTTGTAGTATGGCTATCCTTTATGGCCTTATGACTTTTTTTTATCCTTTATGGACTTTATGACTAATATCTACTTATAATTGAATATATACCATGTGCCAATTCATCTTTCTGGGTCTGGATTACCTCACTCAAAATGATATTTTCTAGTTCCATCCATTTGCCTGCAAACTTCATGATGCACTTGTTTTTAATAGCTGAATAGTATTCCATTGTGTAAATGTACCACATTTTCTTTATTCATTTTTCAGTTGAGGGTCATATGGATTGTTTTCATTTTCTGACTATTATGAATAAAGCTGCTATTAACATAGTCAAACAAGTGTCCTTTTGGTATTGTGGAGCCTCTATCGAATATATGGCCAGGAGTGTTATAGCTGGGTCTTGAGGTAGAACTATTTCCAGTTTTCTTAGAAACTGTCAGATTGATTTCCAAAGTGGCTGTATAAGTTTGTACTCCTGTCAGCAATGGAGAAGTGTTCCCCTTGCACCACATCCTTGCTAGCATGTGCAGATACTTTATTTATTTATTTTTTTTATCTTAGCCATTCTGATGGGTGTAAGACAGAATCTCAAAGTCGTTTTGATTTGCATTTCCCTAATAAATAAGGATGCTGAAAAAATTTTAAGTGCTCTTAGACCATTAGAAATTACTCTGTTGAGAATTCCATTTAGTTTTGTACCCTGTTTTTTTATTTGTTTATTTAGTTTGTTGGTGTTTAATTTCTTGAGTTTTTTATATATTTTGGATAGTAGTCCTCTGTCGGTTGTGGGTTGTTGAAGATCTTTTCCCATTCTGTAAGTTGCTATTTTGTTCTATTAATGGTGTCCTTTGCCCTATTTTTCAACTTAATAATGTCCCATTTATTAATTGTTGATCTTAGTGCATGAGCAGTTGGTGTTCTGTTTAGAAAGTTGACTCCTGTACCAATGCATTTAAAATCGTTCTCTACTTTCTCTTAGATTTAGTGTATCTGGTGTTATGTTGAGTTGTTTGATTTACTTAGACTTATGTTTTCTGCAGGATGATAAATATGGATCTATTTGCATTCCTCTACATGCAGACCACCATTTAGACAAGCACCATTTGTTGAAGATACTTTCTTTTTTCCATTGTACAGTTTTGGCTTCTTTGTCAAAAATCAAATGTCCATAGAGTATGGATTTATTTCTGGGTCTTCTATCAGATCCCATTGATCAACCTGTTTGTTTTTATGCCAATACCATATTGTCTTTATTACTGCTGCTCTGTAGTACAGCTTGAAATCAGGGATGGTGCTACCTCCAGAAGTTATTCCATTGTATAGGATTGCTTTCAGCTCACCTGGGCTTTTTATTTTTCCATGTGAGATTGAGAATTGTTCTTTTAAGCTCTGAAAAAAAATGTGTCAGAATTTTTATGGGAATTGCATTGACTTTATAGATTGCTTTTTGTAAGATGACAATTTTTTTTTTTTTTTTTTTTACTATTTCTATCCTATGAATCTCTGGGCAGGGAAGATCTTTCGATCTTCTGGTATCTTCTTCAAACATCTCTTGGTATAACTCTAACCAAGCAAGACCTATATGACAAAAATGTCAAGTATATGAATAAAGAAATTGAAGAAGCTATCATTTCTCACTCTTAACATCTTGAGTAAAATCAGTTACTAAGATAGGTAAGCTTATTTTTAGGCACCCTATTCTGTACCATTCATATATGAGTTTGCTTCATGCCAATAGCATGTTGTTTAGATTACTAAAGTCTTGCACTATATTTTGAACATGGGTCATATGTTCTTATACTTCCTTTTGCTTGATTGCTCTGACTAGGATTTTCAACATTATATCAAAAGGGATGATGTAACCATCTACACTGTTTCCTGTTCCACATCTTAGAGAACTTTCAAGTCTTTCCTCATTCAGCATAATTTATCCCTTGACTTTCTGTAGGCTGTCTTTACTGTGTTGAAGTATTTTCTTTCTATATTATATTTTACAATATCTTTAAAGTTATGAGTGGATGTTTAATTTATTAAATATATTTCCTGCATCTATTGAGAGGATCATATGTTTTCAACCTTGATGTGGTATTTCATGTTTATTGATATGCAGTTTAATTATCTTTACTTTTTATTCAATGTTTATTTGTTTCTTCAAGTTACATCTCAATCACATTCCCCTCCTTCTATCCCCTCCCAGTCCCACTCTCCTACTCTCCTCCCCCTCACCTCCTATTCCCTTTTATTTTTTTAATTTAATGTGTATCCATTCCTCCCAATAGCTCCCACTTTTAGTCCAATGCAAAGCTTTTTTTCCTTTTAACAATAAATATAATACAAAACAATAAGAACAATTAGGTCACAATTACGAAAATTATAAGGTATAACATACATTCCCAATGTCCAATCCATACATATTTGGTAACTGATAATAATATTCTATTATCTATCTCTCTCGATGAGGTTAAAGTTCTATACCTAACTCAGTTTCCATCCTAACTTTCATTACCAAATTAAAAACATCTTCTTAGACCTAGAACATCCTTTTCATTTCTAAACAACTTGAAAACTTAACTGTGAGACTATAACTATCTAGACGTCAACCATATCAGAGACTTGAGAAGGATAAGTATATCTGAATAAATAGGAAGTGCAGAACCAGCAGCTTCCAAAACTAAGAAATGACAGACAACTGGCTGCCTGGACAGTCCCGTCTTACATCTTTAAGAAAGACTCTGTTTAATTGTATCAAATAATCATTCATGGGTGGATTCAGTTTTAAGGAATTCCATGGAATAATTCTTCAGGTACATTTTTTAGGGATACTGGTCTGTATTTATCTACTTTTTGTTGTCAGAGTAATAATAATCTCACTGGGTGGGTTTGAAAGACATCCTTTCCTTTCCTTTTTAAAAAATCAGTTAGGAGGCATTGCTATTAATTGTTTTAAACACATTTGGATAAGCAAATGTTGCTTGTCTCTTAGCAACTTGATTTCTGATGAACTTAGAAAACATCTGTGGTACACTATGTTAGTACCTAACATGACATGTTTGAATGACTATTAGTTTGCATCTCTTAATTATCATAAACAGTTTGTGACAGTTGCTATCAAAAGGCCAAAACTTCACATTGCATTTTTAAGCATTACCTAGGCACAATAACTTAAAAAGAGTTAACCTTAATTTTGTATCAATATGTAAAGATCAATACTTGTGTAGCCAAATATAATATTAATTTGTTATCAATATACAAGCATATAAGAGCATATTCAATAATTTGCCCCTTTTTCTTTATCATTCCTATATTATGTCTATATCTCATTTTTTAAAAAGTCTTTTCTCCCTACATAGGAGAGAAAGAGCACCAGAGAAAAGAAAAAGAGAGAAATCCCTGCATCTAACCTCCAAAATCTATTTAACAAGACCATTTAACAACTTGTTAACAACCACCCTAAATAACAGCAAACAACTATAATGCATCAAATGATCAAAGGGGGAGGGATAAAAAATTAAAAAAAAATCACCACCAACCTTCTGGGAATGGGATATCACTCTCTTAAAATTACCTCCTGCTGAGTTGGGACATAGGAAACCTGTTGGGGGCCCAAATAAGAATGGAAAAATAGTTAAGCAAGTTAATAGTTACATTTGATGTTCAGTCCTTTTGTGCTCAGCTATTTAAATGTCCTAAGAAGTTTGTAGTCAGAGGTTGAACTTTGGGTGGGCAAGTTCAGGGCTTTACTGAAGTCCTGGCTGGAACAGTCTGTGGAGCTGAGCCATCCTAGTTAGACATTTTCAGTTGTTCTTGTTGTAGATTTTTGAGGAAACAGCTATTGAGGAAGTCTGTGAGACTGGATCATCTGGGCAACTTGTCTTCTTTGGTGTCTGATCCCTTTTCTTCAGAGGTTTCACTTGTCCACTTGCCCCTGGATTCTCTAGATGGATGCTTTTAATTTCCTGGAATGATAAAAACAGAACCCTGTTTTAATCCTAACTCTGTGGCATTACATTTTTTTTTGGAGGGGGGGCAGGTAACGTCTTTCCTAGAACAAATTGTTTTTTTTTTTTGACAATATAAAAAGTATTATCTTTCAACTGAGATTAAAAAATTCTTTTGATATTTTGGACCTAAACATACCTTTAAGTGTATATATTTTGAGAAGTCAAAGGATAATTCACTTTGAATTTCAGCATGCCTTTTGCGAGTAGCTTTTAAACTTAAATCATTCCAAATCCTATGTGCCTGCCTCTGCCTTTCAAGTACTGGGATCAAAGAAATGTGCCTCCTAATTGTTGGGATTAAAGGTGTGTGCCACCACCCCTGGATCTAAGTTTTTCTCTATTTGGAGCTTGCTCTGGGTCAGGCTGGCCTTGAAATCAGAGATCAGCATGTTTCTGTCTCCACTGCGTTGGGATTAAGTGTGTATGCCTCTCACATGGCTTCTTGGCCTTTTGGCTAAGATCAAGTGTAGTATCTGTTCTTATTAGCTTTGCACTTTCATTGATTTTTTCTTTTTTAACTGAGTCAGCATTATTATTTATTATTGACACATTCAAGTGTTCCATTTCTTTATGATTCAGGTGTCATAGGGTTGTACATCTAGAGTTCTATCTATTGTTTTCAGGTTATCATATAGCTATCCACAATATTTTTAAATTTTTATGTGTGTGAGTACATCTGTATGTGTGAGTGTAGATGCATATGGGTGCCTATGTGTGTGTGCTTGCGGAGGCCAGGGACTGAAGTTGGCAATGATCTTAATTGATCTCTCACCTTATTCAATGTGACTAGTTCTCCTAATCAAATGTAGAGCTCACTGAAATGTCTAGTCTTGTTAGCCAGATTATTCCTGGGATTCCTTGTCTCTGCCCTTTGAGGCTGATATTACAGATGGGCCATTATGCCAACCTGACCTTTACTTGAGATCTGAACTCTGGTCCTCATACTTACAAGGCTTGCATTTTAACCAATGGGCTATCTCCTCAGTCTACTTAGCAATTAATTTATGGTGATCTTTTTTATTTTTGTATTGTCAACTAAATTCTTTCTGTTGCCTTTGATTTTTACTCACCCATGTATTTTTTTTTTTTTTTAGTTATTCTAGCTAGCTTCATGTCCTCTTTTGTTCTTTGTCACTTTTGTCACTTACTAAATCTAGTTAGAGTTGTCCATATATGAAGAAAATAGGGCTATACAATGAAGTTTGGACAATCTATAAGAGGTTATGTTGCTAAAGAAAACTGACTCCCCCAGCACACAGCAATTTCTAATATTTCCAAATTAGGCAGTGGTGAGGCTTCATGAGATATGGGACTGGGGAAACATGGGACTGGGAAAGCCTGCCCAGAGTAAGAGTGGGGTCAAAGTGTATCCAAACACCAGAAATCTCATCCTGAGATTGGAAGGAGTAGGACTTCTCCCCCCTACCCTGGGCCTGCCTGTCTTGATGCAAGTATCTTGCACTCCCACTCTTGTTCCCCCGGAGGACATCACATAGCTTCGTAGCCTGGTTACATTTTCTCTCTCCTTATAAGGTTGTGTCCTGTAGTACCTGGAATTCTTCTTTGTGTAAATGAGGTATCCCTAGTACCCTGGCCATGGCAAATAATGTACACTGGCAGCAAAAGTTCCTACTCACTCTCCCAAAGGTTTAAGTGTCTTTGTTTCCCCCATTTAATGAGCTGTCTCACTGAAGACTATCTCCCAAGATTCTGTTCTTTCCCTGCTTACTACCACCTGAGCAGTGAAGAACACTTTCTCTTTCACCTACAGCCATTCCTAGCCCAGTTACTCCTCTCAGGATCCACTGATTGCAATCATGGGCCCATCAAGCCACACAAAGTCAGGAAACAGAGCCTGGATGGCACTGAGACCTTTTACTTTCTATGTGAGAATGTTGAATGGCTTGTGCAGGTCTTATGTGGACAGACACAGTTGCTGTAAACTCATGAATGCAATGGCCCCAATGGTCCTGTCATGTTCAGCAGATATTATTTTTAAGAAGTTATTCCAAAACTTTGGTTCTTTCTGACTCCTTTCCCTTACTTCATGAGCTGTGAGAAGAGGATATATATATATTCCCACCTGAGGATGAACATTGTTAGTCACTTATTAGCTGCATTTTGACTATTTGTGAGTCTCAGTGTCAATGGCTGTCCATTGCAATAAAAAGCTTCTTGGCATGAATGTGGTAAAGAATATGTACTTAGGAGGCAGTTTGATCACTTGTCCATTTAACAAATTTAGCATTAGTAGGTTCTCCCTTAAGGCATATGACTAGTCTAGCCACAGAGTCTTGGCCAAGGTGATAGTACCAGACATGGATTCCCCTCTGTGGAGTGGGCTTTAAATCCAACCAGAAAGTTGTTGGTTATCCACATAACATTCATGCCATTATTGGGCACATCTTTCCAGGACATTCATCATTGTATCTCATAGTATTCACAGCTGGATAAGACTGTTGATGACTTTTCTTTCCAGCAGCTTGCCCAACATCTTCCAATACTATTAAAGGTACACAGGGAGGAAACTTCTGTGTTAATATGATTAGATTTTTCAATGTTCACTGAACAAGGTGCATGATGACTTCAGCTATAGTGTTTTATCATATTTGTAATGAATGAGTTCAGAAGTGAAATTTATGAGAAACTCATGAAATACAATGAGATGTAGGAGACAGGACCCAAACTGAGAATTCATTTTACATTTGTGCCTTACTTCACTTGTATAGATGGTGCATGGCCATGTCTTTTGATTGTCAGGGCTACCTTGTTGCACTAATCCAGGAAATGCACCATGGAGTCTAGCACTGGTCCTTCATAGAGCAACCTTCCTTCTCTGGCTTCCTGGTACATTTACAACCCATTTGCCTTTGTCTTGTATCATGTGCAGCTGTTATATTTGCCAAATTTTTATGACAAAAATGTTGTGAAGAGATACTTTATGCTTTATATGTTTTTACTTTATTGACATCTATTAAAACTAACATGTAAGTCATATTTGTTAGCTTTAATTCATCAGTTGTAGCTTGTACATACTGAGAGATGACATCAACATCATTTGGACTTGCATGGTATTGTCTGACCTGTAGTACTAAAACAGAATTCAAATGTGTTTCCAGTAGACAAGTGATCTAAAAGTTGTCTGGGATCACAGAAAGTTTTGGACTGATCTCTACTAGAGGGTTGCAGCTGAGGTGATCCTATTATCTATGGTACCAAGGCTTACTAACATCACTTCTTTACAAAGCTCATTAAGTACCACATTTTTCCTTGAAAAATAAATATCAAAATTTTATATTTCTTACTAGATCATCCATTTTTGTCACCTTAGCTGTAGGATGATATCAATTTATTTGAAGATTTTAGGTATTCCTACATCTATTTAGGAGTAAAGTGAGAACATTTAAAGTAAAATTGCCCAATAATTCATCACACACACACACACACACACACACACACACACACACACACACACACAGAGAGAGAGAGAGAGAGAGAGAACAAAATTTGCCTTTTTTCCTATATTAGATTCCAATGAACAGATCTGATGGTTCTTGATTTTCAAGCTTGTCCAAAGAATTGGGTGATAATTTGTATGTGCTATTAAACTAAAACAACAGACAGACTATTAGAGTGAAGAATCAGACTGAGCAGTTACTACTACTTCTCAAAATGTACCCACTTTGAGGACCATGCCAAGTGCCTGCAAATTACTGTGACTGCAATTGAGAGTGCTATTGAATTGCTGTTGAGTACTGTGGAAACCTTGAACT
The DNA here is from genome assembly GCA_907164525.1 of Lophiomys imhausi. NCBI lineage: Eukaryota > Metazoa > Chordata > Mammalia > Rodentia > Muridae > Lophiomys > Lophiomys imhausi. The sequence goes on from CAJQZJ010032535.1 coordinate 250,121, forward strand.
GCTGTGTGTTCTCCAAATCATTAAATGACAGACATCTCTCTATTTTAACTGCCTAAGAAAAAGGAAATAAATCAGAGCCACAATTATTGTGCTAAAAGATAACTTTTAACAGCTCAACTGGGCTTAAGGAAAGCACAAAGGACTCAAAGGTGCAAATTAAATTTCCATAATGATAAAAAATTTGCATGCTATCAAGCAGTGAGATAACCTATTAGCTGATAAATAACCTCATGGCTGTGTACCTGAGTGCACCTTCCTCACAGTTTATGATAATTATTTTATGCTTGGGAATATTTGTTAAGAAAAACATGCAATACTTTCAACAGAAGGTCACAGTTACACTTTCTAATTAACTGTGAAGATGAATGAAATACATTCTTTGATTTGTGTTATGTTTATAGCATTTTGATATGGTTTAAGCTGGTTTGAGAAAATTCCAAGAATGTAAAGTAAGGAAACAAAAATATAATAAAAGTATTAGTAGTATATTTTGATGCAGGAAATGATTTTAGTATATTTTATGAGTATGCATTATTAATGGAAACAACCATAAGTAGTTCTTTCTGGAAAACTGGATTATGCAAACATTTAAAAATATTAGTACTTAGACCCATTGGCTGATGTATTCATTAAACTACTTCTCCAATAACTCCTTTCAGTGTCTTTGTGTTATTTTATCACATTTGTATCATTTTGTCCCTTATAAAACTCAGATGGTAAAAAATGAAATTTTTTTCAAAGCAAAAGTTAGAATTTAGAAAAATGTATTTATTTGTGGTAAATAACTCTTAATTTATTCATCAAAGATTTTAAATGAAAATTTTATTGACATTTAGAATGACCACAAGGATCTTGCTTAAAGAAAAGAGATAATGTTACATAAAGCCTCAGTTATTTTCTTCATTAAAACAATAGTAGCCAGAAGGAATCATAATTTAAAGAGAATAAGAATAATTAGTATCATTCAAATAATGAACTTTTATTTAGCATGCAGATTTTTGATACTGCATACAACATAAAATGTGTTGTTTATATTATTAACATGTCTGTAAGTTTTTATTATTGTTTCAATTTTACAGATGATCATTTCAGGTTAATGTATATAATATATAAATATATTATGTATAAAGAGTTTTGAAATCTGACTTATTTGAGTAGCATTGTGGTTAACTAAGGTTTCTAATGTTTGCTATCATTTATCATTCTCTAATACAATGATAATCTATATATATTCTTGTACTTATTCTGATCTCTATTGAATTAAGTAGAATTGATGTTGGAAAGTTAAATTCTTTTAAATTTTGTTAAATACTGTAAAACTACTGTATGGGAAGATTTTTACATATAGGTTTAAATCAATACTGTGTATGATAGCTTATTTTTTCCATCATTAAATCTATTTGTTATTATTAGCTATACTAATTGTTAGAAACTGCTTCATAAAAATTGGTAGGATTCCATGTTATTAGTTACATTTGTATTTATGTGGTTGTAAATGATATTTATGATCTTCATTTGTTTTTTTTTTACAAAATAATTTTTATTTTTTTTACAAAAATGTTTTAAAAGGTAGATTGTCTACACATATTTTTTAAAATGTCTACTGATCCATATTCATTATGCTGGATTCAATAATCCAGTATTTCCCACAGGTTATCACCTTCTGTGGTCATTGCTGATTTAGACACTCACATTATTCCAGATTGATTTTTGTAAGCTGGCTCTTGTGTTCTATTGATATTTACTACTAATTTTTTTTGCAGCATACTTTTATTGTTTACACAGAAAGATGGAAAAGGAAGGATAAAATTAGAAAAACGCCATTTGGCAATCACCAATAATGACTGCTTTTGGCAGAATCATTTATGGATACTAAGATTAGTGGTTGAAAAATTATGAAAAACAGAATGAGAATATAGTTTAAAAATAGTTCCCCAATGATATAAATGATTACAAAGGGAAAATTTGTAATTTTAATGTGGAGAAAGCAGATGATTCCAAATTGAGGAAATAATTAATACTTTCATTACCAGGAAGGCAGATCTACACCATTTCTCTGCTGACATAATGCACACACATGTGATATCCCCCTTTTTTTGGTTGTGAGCCTAGCCTTTAACAGCTGAGCCATCTCTCCAGCCCGGTATCCCCCCTTTTTAAAGGTATAAACAACACTAAATCATTTGGAAATATTCAGTTAAAGGATTTTTGTGCTATGTTGTGGTCTGAACTGTAAACACAAGTCAATCATGATGTCCAGACTGGTGAGCACTTCAGCCTTACAGACACCTGAAACCTGGACAGAAGCAAGTATTCCTCATGGTTATAAAGGATACAAGTGGAATACTAGTTGAGCTGTTAGGGTTTTTTTTTTTTTGTTTGTTTGTTTTTTGTTTTTTGTCAACCTGACACAAACTAGGGTCATCTCAGAAGAGAAAACCACACTTGAAAAAAAATACTTCCATCAGAATGGTCACTAAGCAAGTTTATATGAACATTTTCCTGGTTACAGATTGAATTGAGAGGGCCCAGCCCACTGTGGGTAGTGCTACTCCTAGGTAGGTGATCCTAGGCTGTATAAAGAAACAAGCTGAACAAGCCATAAGGAACAAACCAGTAAGTAGTGTTCCTCTGTGGGCTCTGCTTTAGCTTCTGATTTCACGTTTCTTCTTCCAATTCCTCCATGATAGACTGGAAGCTACAAGCCAAATAAAGCCTTTCGGCTCTAGGTTGGTTTTGGTTTGTTTTATCACAGTAATAGTAAACAAACCAGAACACTGGTCAAATTTAACTGTGTTTGTAAGTTAGACTGTAGTTGGTTTCCTGCTGTTGCCAATTACTCATGGAGATTATGTAAAAGAATATTTTTATGTTTAGAAAATATACATTGAAACATTTAAGGATAAGGTACACTGTGTCCTTGATTTATTTACTAATGGTTTAGCAAAAAATGATGAGGTTGGGGAAGTGGCTTATAAGGTAAAATTCTTGCATTGCAAGCATGAAGACTTGAGTACAAATCCTAGCACTTAAATAAAAATTTGGACTTTGCAAGATGTTTTTGTAATGCTAGCACCAGGGGAGGGATGATAGAAGATTCAGTGGGAGATCATGTATTAACAAGTAAGGTGTAAAACACTCAAGAAGACACCAACATTGACCTCTGGCTCCCACACTCATGGAAATACACACAAATACTTAGACATACATGTATACATCACACACACACACACACACACACACACACACACACATACACACACGTCTGTAAGAAGGGAAGGATAAAAGAGAAGGAGATGGAGAAAAAGGGCAAGGGAGAAAGGAAACATGGTACATGAATGAACTCCGAGGATTATTTGTACTTTTTTCTTGCAACTCGAAGTCAAAATAGTTCAGAAAAAAAGTAAAAAAAATTGATCCCCTCCATCTTCCACATGATGTTGGTCCTTTTGATTGTGAGTCTTGCATTTTTAAATGTGACATAATATTCTAGAATCGAATAGAAATGTTTCCATTTATCCTTTTTACTGAAATGTCTAATATTGTTTGATTTTCTACATGGACTGTACTACACAAGGAGAATCATTCACATGCTAACCTGCTAATGTGTGCAAATGTGAACAAGGAACTATGTATGATATAATTTAGAGACAAGTTATCACAAGAAAGAAGTAACCTGTTTATGTTATTTATGTTTTCATTTCTCCATGTAGGCTACAGTATATGGTTTAAATCTCATTCATGTTATTAGAAATCCCTAAAACATCAAAACATACACTTACTTTATTGCTTATTTATCACCAGATGCTATTTTATATTCTTATGGTATTTTGTCGAAATTAAATATCTTCTGGTGCACACAGTGAAAATGTAGTGGTTATGATGAAGACAGTTGTGAATCTTTTGTAGTATTTCTAATAATCATCTTTATACCTTGGATTTATGATAAATCTGTCTTATATTCTATTTTACAGAAGAAAGGAATGGAATTGAATTAAATCTGTAGAGAACTTTAAGTTTTAATAATAGCAGGTTTTCAAAGAGGAGAACTTATTTTAAAACTGTTTGGGGCATCTTAATGCAAGCTAGACCAACTAACCCATGATGGAACTTTGACTTGTAGGTGAGACAATTGCAAGCTGAAGTTCATTCTCTGTGACACTGCGTCCTGTCTTACATGAGCAAATCCCTGCTGCTTAGGCAATAAGAAACTGCAATGGGAGAAAAAAAGGTATGGATGCACAGTACTTTCAAGAGAAAAATTATAGAAGAAGGCGTATTCCCACAAAGGAGAGTTAAATTAGAAATTATAAGAAGACAGGGATACGGTAAATCATGTAACAAAAACTGCAATTAAATGTAATTTATAGTGACATAAAACCAGTTCTCCATTTAGAAACCCAGCTGTAAAAGGATCTCATAAAGCTGGGGCAGCATTGGTGCTATGCCATACGTTCTAATTGCCTTCTGCATCCTTCGTTGGGTGCTTTAATTAACCTCTGAGACCCGGCCCTCAGCCTAATGCTCAACTAAAGAAGAGATGCTACAAAATTATGGTTCTTCTCTGTAGCGGGTCACTGAATTGAATGATGTGAACTCACTAATTCTATGCCTTTTCTCCTTCCAGGGACTCTGGAGGGAAATGAACCATGAAGAGATTCAGTGATCTCAAAGATCTGTACACTTTTAGTATCTTTAAGTTATCTTCCTAAATAATTTGATAAATAATACAATTTTTGGGGGAAATATTTATTGGAAACTCCTACTTTATGAGCTTATTGTTTTTCTACATTTTGGAAAGGATGAAGTGGAATATTTTGCAGGCATTTTAAGATGACAGGAAATAATGCTATATGTACACTTAATAATCTTGCTGAAGCAATGTAAGCTTTCTTTGCTTACAAAAAATAATGGAATCTTTCTGAATTCGTGTGTGATGATGCATCTGTACATCTGGAGGTCAGTCGGCAATCTTAGGTGTCCATCCTCGCCTTCTGCGTGGGTTGAGAGAAGGCATCTTGTTTTAACTCTCCAGGCTAGCTGGCCCACGAGCTTCTGGGAATTCTCTTGTCTTCACCTTCCATCTCATCACAAAAGCACTGAGGTTTCAGAAGAGCAAAACCATATTTGACTTTTACAAAGGTTCTGGAAGTGAAACACAGGTCTTTACACTTGTGCAGCAAAGAATTTATCCACTGTGCTTGCTGGTTTCATGTCAACTTGACACCAAGATATAGTCATTTAGAAAGAGGGATTCTCAATTTAAAAAAGGACTCCATCAGATTTGCTTTCAGGCAAGCATACAGTGAATTTTCTTGATTAACAATTGATATGCATGGGCCTATTTCTCTGGGCAGATGTCACCCTTGGGTAGATGGTTCTAGATTAAATAAGAAACCGCCTGAGCAAGCTAGGAGGAACCAGCCTGTAAGTAACATTCCTTCATGCCCTCTGCTTAGGTTCCCGCTTCCAGGTTCCTGCCTTGTTCCAGTCATGAATTCCATGAATGAGGATTTACAAGCGATAAGATGAAATAAAACTTTTCTTCCCCAAGTTTCTTTTGGTTATTGTGTTTTATCACAGCAATAGAAATGTAACTAAGACAGAAATTAGTACCAGGTGATGGGGTATTGCTGAGACATGATCATGTTATGGGGAAAGGATTTTGGAACTTTGGTATAGAAAAGCCATTTAGTGTTCGGGAGAGAGAGAGCTGTTGTGAGGACTTGGAAGATAAATCTGAGAACAGTACAGATGATGGAGGCATGGCTTGTGAAGTTTCAACAAGGAAGTTTGAGATTCCCTTAAGTATTCTAACAGAGTCATTTGCATGATATTCTGAATTAAGAATCACTAAAGTGAAATCTTTAGTTTAGGGACTATTGATATTGGTTGTCTGGGGCTGAGAAATCATCTGCAATTGAGAAGAGACCAGCATCATTGATGTAAAATCTCCTGGGAGATGTTTCCTTTGGTCAGCGCACAGAGGCTGTGGTGCAGAGGGGGCCAAGGCTGTACCTTGTGCTAGAAGCTGAACTTGGTAACGTGTATGATCTATCAGTACAGGTTTTGAAGGCTTGTAGGGACTATGGAGAGCACCGTCAGTGCTCAGGAGAGACCATTGGTGAAGGCAGAGTTTCAGTGAAGATCCCAATATTTTGGATATGCCAACACTATTGGATGACCATCATGAACAGCAGCAGATGCATCCTGGAACTTTCCTGAGCATGTGAAATAAACCCCAAGGGCTGGGAATGGCACAGAAGCAGAAATGGGGCCCTTTGGAGGTGAACAGAAGATGAAGAGTAAATCCAGATGTCTGGAACTAAACTGTTTATACTGTTGACTTGTGATTTTGATTTGGTTGATTGTGGCTATGCCATGGTTCTTCCCTCTCAGAGTAAGAGAATATTTAACTTGTTTTATTTTATTTTATAGGAGCCCACAGTTGAAGACTGGATATTTCAGAGCAGCAATTCTCAACCTGTGGGTCATGACCCCTTTGGAGATTGAACAACGCTCTCATAGGGGTTGCCTAAGATCATTCTGCATATCACATATTTACATTATGACTAGTAACAATAGCAAATTTACAGTTACAAAGTAGCAAAGAAAATTTTGTGGTTAGGTATTACCACAACATGAGGAACTGTCTTAGAGAGTTGCAACATTGGGAGTGTTGAGAACCACTGCTTTAATGAAATGACTGAATATTTCAGAGAGACTATGGGTATGTTAGAGACTATGGACAATTTAGAGAAGATTGGGACTTTGAAAAAAAGACTGAATATTTTAGAGATTTAACTTTTAATATTTATGAATTTTTAAAGATAGCGAGACTTTTAAAACTTAGAATGGTTTATATTGTTATATTGGTAATAATATGAGCTCCTGAGGATGAACAAAAAAAGGTTATAGATTAATAAGTGATGTGATTGAATGTCAAGTTGACAAGGAGGTCACTTATGCTGGCTAGTTTTATGTAAACTCAACCAACACAAACAAGCTGATGTCATTCTGGGAAAGGACTCTGAATTAAGAGTCCAAAAGATTAGGTTGTAGGCAAGTGTGTCATGCATTTTTTTTTTTTCATTAAGGATTGATGTGGGTTCTCCCAGATCACTGGAGACATTGTCACTGCTGGGCAGGCAATCCTGAATGGTATAAGAAAACAGACCAAATAAGCCATCAGCAGCAAGCCTATAAATAAGCAAGTCTCCTCTATGGCGTCTGCTTCAGTTCCTACTTCCAGGTCTTTGCCTTGCTGTAAACCGAAATAAAACTCTTTCCTCCCATTCTGATTTTGGTCATACTATTTTGTAATGGGAGTTAGATTAATATAAATTAGATTTAGTGAATACCTAGTGGATTCAGATACAGTCTCTTAAAAGGGGGCATGAAGATCAGCCTGGCACCTGTGAGCACTTGGCATGGCAGCATATGGACTAACTACAAGGTTTATGGCTCAGCATTGTTTGTAGCTGGTGATATCTGTACTAAGTGTGCAGACCCAGATTAGGCTGAAGCCAGGTGAAAGAAGGAAAGACCCTATTTAAGGACGAGTGGGTGGAGCCTGAGTTCCCACTCTAGAAACAATAAGATGCGAGATGGCTTGTATTGTCTGGTGGAGTTAAGGCAGGTAGACTGAAAAGTTCATCTCAAACAGCTGAAAAGATATGGTCAGCCCTCCCTGAGGCAGAAAGAAGCTGGTGAGCAGAGAAGGCCTCAGCAAGACAGCAAAAAGCCAAGGACTAAACCCTGTGGCACAGCTTTTGCCTAGAGGGGTTTGGCCAGTTCAAATAGCAGACTGAATAGAACTATGGCCAGCCCTAAGGACTGCTGCAGAGCTGCTGAGTGGATAATACAAACTGAATGAGTTGGCTTATGGACAGCTGAGGCTGTCCAGAGAGAAGAAAGCCTCAAGTCTCATTTAAAGTGAAGCTGCCATAGGAATAATAGCCAATTTGCCCTAAAGGACCTATGTCTGAGATATGCCTGGGGAAAGACTGGTGACTAAATGCCATAAGGGATCTATTCCTAAGGTGTTCCTAATGACTGAGGACCTGCCCCAGAGACTGTATCCTTCTAAAAGGTTAAAGTTAGTTGTTAGATAATAGGCATTTGTAGTTATTAATAGTGTTAGTTGTTAGGTAATAGGGGTTTATATTTATAGTTATTCTTAGGGCTAGTTGTTAGGTAATAATTGTTCATACTTGTTATAAGTGCTTACAGTTATTAATAAATATATTTGATACTAAAAGTTTTGTCTTCAGTATTTTATCACAGAAATAGAAAGATAACTAAGACAACCACTAAACCATCTCCTTGGCCCAGTTTTAACTTTTCTTAACCTTACTCTTTGTTGAGTTTACAGGGCATAAGAAAAATGCCAGAACTATTCAAAATAAATTGCTAGTCTCTAAGTGACATGAGAAGTTTAGAGAGCCAAACTGTCAATATTTGAAATGATACATTAAATTATTTTCAGAGAACAACATTTTATTTTTAGATGTAAGCTCTCTGTCGGATGTTGGGTTGGTGAGGATCTTTTCCCAATCTGTAGGCTGCCATTTTGTTCTAATGACAGTGTCATTTGCTTTACAGAAACTTTTAAGTTTCATAAGGTCCCATTTATTGTTTGTTGGTCTTAGAGCTTGTTCAGAAAGTTGTCACCTGAGACAATGAGTTTGAGGCTTTTCCCCACTTTCTCTTATATTAGATTTAGTGTGTCTGGTTTTATGTTAAGGTCTTTGATTCACTTGGACTTAAGTTTTGTGCAGGGTTATAAATATGGGTCTGTTTGCATTATTACACATGTTGACATCCAGTTACACCAACACCATTTGTTGAAGATACTTTCCTTTTTCATTTTATGGTTTTGGCTTCTTTGTCAAAAAGTAAGTGACCATTGGTGTGTGAGTTTATTTCTTGGTCTTTGATTTGATTCCATTGATCAACTGGCTTGTTTCTATGCCAGTACCATGGTGTTTTTTATAACTATTTCTCTGTAGTATAACTTGAAACCAGGGATGGTGGTACCTCCAGAGGTTCTTTTATTGTATAGGATTGATTTAGCTATTCTGGGTTTTTGTTTTTTAATTTGAAGTTGAGAATTGTTCTTTCAAGGTATGTAAAGAATTGTGTTGATATTTTAATGGGAATTGCATTGACTCTGTGTATTGCTTTTGGTAGGATGGCCATGTTTATTATGTTGATCCTACCTATCCACAAGCATGAGGGATCTTTCCATCTTCTGATGTCCTCTTCAAATTTCTTTCTTCAAGAACTTGAAGTTCTTGTTGTACAGATCTTTCACTTGCTTGGGTAGAGTTACTCCCAGGTATTTTATATTGTTTGCGGTTATTTTGAAGGGTGTTTCCCTAATTTCTTTCTTGGCACATTTATCTTTTGTATAAAGAAGGGAACTGATTTTTTTGAATTAATTTTGTATCTCACCACCTTGATGAAAGTGTTTATCAGTTGTAGGAGTTCTCTGGTGGAATTTTTGGGGTCACTTATGTATACTATCGTATTGTCTGCAAATATGGATAGTTTGACTTCTTCCTTTCCAATTTGTATCCTCTTGATCTCCTTTAGTTGTCTTATTGCTCTAGCTAGAACTTCAAGTACTATGTTGAAGAGATATGGGGAGAGTGAGCATCCTTGCCTTGTCTCTGATTTTAGAGAAAATGCTTTAAATTTCTCTCCATTTAACTTGATATTGGCTACTGGCTTGCTGTATATCACTTTTATTATTTCTAGGTATAGTCCTTGTATGCCAACTCTCTCCAAGACTTTTAGCATGAAGGGGTGTTGGATTTTGTCAAAAGCTTTTTCAGCATCAAATGAGATGATAATGTAGTTTTTTCCTTCAGCTTGTTTATATGGAGGATTATGTGGACAGAGTTTCATATGTTGAACCACCCCTGCATTCCTGGGATGAGGCCTACTTGATTATGATGTATGATACTTTTGATGTGTTCTTGGATTTGGTTTGCAAGTATTTTATTGAGTATTTTTGCGTCTATGTTCATTAGGGAAATTGGTCTGAAATTCTCTTTCTTTTTTGGGTCTTCATGTAGTTTTGTTATCAGGGTAACTGTGGCTTTCTTAGAATGAGTTTGGCAGTGTTCCTTCTGTTTTTATTTTGTGGAAGAGTTTGAAGAGTATTGGGATTTGTTCTTTTTTGGAGGTCTGGTAGAACTTTGTCCTGAAACCATTTGGCCCTGGGCTTATTTTGGTTGGGAGACTTTTAATAACTGCTTCTATTTCCTTAAGGGTTATAGGTCTGTTTAATTCATTAACTTGATCTTGATTTAATTTTGGTAGATGGCATCTATCAAGAATATTTTCCATTTCTCTTTGGTTTTCAGATTTTGTGTAGTACATGTTTATGAAGTAAGACCTAAAATTCTTTGGATTTCCTCAATGTCTGTTCTTATTTCTCCTTTTTCATTTCTGATTTTGTTGATTTGGACATTTTCCTTCTTTTGTTTAGTTAGTTTGGGTAAGGGTTTGTCTATTTTGTTGATTTTCTCAAAGAACCAACTCTTGATTTTATCAATTCTTTGCATAGTTCTTTTTGTTTCTAAGTTATTGATTTCAGTCTTGAGTTGAGGATTTCCTGCTCTCTGATCCTCTTAGAAGTGTTTGCTTCTTCTTTTTTCCTGTGCTTCCAGTTCTGCAGTTATGTTGCTAATATGATCTGTCACCGTTTTCTTTTTGAAGGCACCTGTGCTATGAACTTTCCTCATTTCACCATTTTCATCCTGTCCCATATGTTTGGGTACATTGTGCCTTCGTTTTCATTGGAAGTCTTTGATTTCCTTCTTTAATTGTTCTCTGACCCAGTATTCATTGAGTAGAGAGTTTTTCAGTTTATATGAATGTGTAGGTTTTTGGTTATTTCTGTTGTTGTTGTTGAAGTCCAGCTTTAAACCATGGTGATCTGATTAGATACAGTTATTTCAATTTTCTTGTGTCAGTTGAGGTTTGCTTTGTGACCAACTATATGGTCAATATTGGAGAAATTGAGGTTCCATGAGGTTCTGAGAAGAAAGTATATTCTTTTGTGTTTGGATGAAATGTTCTATAGATACCTGTTAGGTCCAGTTTGTTCAATACCTCTGTAGTCTCATTTTTTTCTCTGTTTGGCTTCTGTCTCAATGACCTGTCAATTGGTGTGAGTACAATGTTGAAGTCTTCCACTATTAGTGTGTGGGGACTGATGTTTGGTTTAAGCATTAGTAGTGTCTCTTTTCCAAATGTGAGTGCCCTTATATTTGGGGCATAGATATTCAGTATTGAGTTGTCATCTTGGTGGATCTTTCCTCTGATGAGTATATAGTGTACTTCGCTATCTTTTTTGATGAATTTCACTTGAAAGTCTATTTTATTTGATATTAGGATGTCTACTCCATCTTGCTTCCAGGGGCTATTTGCTTGGAAAACCTTTTCCTAGCCCTTTATTCTGAGGTAAAGTCTATCTTTTCTGGTGAGGGGCATTTTTTTTATGCAGCAAAATGTTGGGTCTTGTTTACAGACCCACTCTGTAAGCCTGTGTCTTTTTATTGGTGAGTTGAATCCATTGATGTTGAGAGATATTAATGACTAGACATTGTTATTTCCTGTTATTTTGATGTAGGTGGAAGTAGTGCCTTTATGTGTTTCTTTTGGTTTAACTGCAGTGGAGTTGTTTGTTTCTTGTGTTTTCTTGGGTGTAGTTACCTTCTCTTGGTTGGAATTTTCCTTCTAGGATTTTCTGTGGAGCTGGATTTGAGGATAGATATTGTTTGAATTTGGTTTTGTCTTGGAATATCTTGTTTTCTTCATCTATGGTGATTGAAAGTTTTGCTGGGTATGGTGGTTTGGGCTGACACCTGTGGTCTCTCAGGGCTTGTAGGATATCTCACCAGGCCCTTCTGGCTTTTAATGTTTCTGAGGAGAAGTCAGCTGTAATTCTGATGGGTCTGCCATTATGTGTTACTTGGTCTTTTTCTCTTACAGCTTTTAATATTCTTTCTTTGTTCTTTATATTTGAAGTTTCAATTATTATGTGGTGTGAGGAATTTCATTTGTGGTCCAATCTATTTGGTGTTCTGTATGCCTCTTGGACTTTTAATGGCATCTCTTTCTTTAGGTGTGGGAAATTTTCTTTTATGATTTTGTTTAAAGTGTTCCTTGGTCCTTGGGGTTGGAATATTTTCTTTCATCTATGCCTATATTTCTTAGTTTCCATCTTTTTATTGAGTTCTTGGTTTCTTGGATGTTATGGGTGAGGACTTTTTAGATTTCTCATTTTCTTTGATTGTTGTACTGATTTCTTCAATCGAGTCTTCCACACCCGAGATTCTCCCTTCCATCTCTTGCATCCTATTGGTGATACTCATGTCTGTAGTTCCTGTTCTCTTTCCTTGGTTTTCCACCTCCAGGATTATTTCTGCTTGTGTTTTCTTTATTGCTTCCATTTCTAATTTCAGGTCTTGAGCTGTTTTATACATTTCCTTCCCCAATTTGATTGTTCTTGAAACTCTTTAGTAGTTTTATCCTTTTTCCTCTCTTGTTTAACTGTGTTTTCTTGGATGTCTTTAATGGAATTCTTCATTTCTTTCATCTGTTGAGTTGTTCTCTCTTTAAATTCTTTAAATAATTAATTTTCTTCTTTTAAGGCATCTGTCATTTTCATAAATATAGATTTGTCATAATTTTCTTGTATTTAACCTGTGGTGGGGTGATCAAGGCTTGTTGTTTTACCATAGCTGAATTTTCTTAGAGTCATTATTTCCCTGACTTTTGTCACTTCTGTTCTTTTGCTGGCCTTTAGCCATCTGGCTGTCCTTAGCTGCTTGTTCCTGATGCCTTCTGGCCTTAGTTCCAAGGAAGGAACTTTGGTGTGGAGGCTGTATAATCTTGGTAGCCTGTAGCTCTCCACAGGCTTGGTGGGGCCTTGTGTTGAGGGCTGATTCTCAGTAGGTCTCCCATGGCTCACCCCTTCCTGCTATGTCCCAACTGGTAACTCAGTTCAGTAATTGGGATGGTATGTGTTACTCTTGCCTGCAGATTCCAGAGATCCAGCTGGTCTTCCTAGTAATGTCGGTGGGATGTGGAAGGCCTTAGACTGTAGGCTAGATCTGCAGTTTCCCTGTAGCTTAGGTGTCAGGTCCAGGGTCATAGTCCTCTCAATCTGCTCTCTGGGGATCCTAGGTTCAAACTGTGCCTCTCAGCCAGAAGCACTGTGATCTATTGCAGCCCACATCACTTGGGCAGCTCACAATTGTCTAGAACTGCTTCATTGCTCCAGGGCCAGAGCTCTGGATGCTGTAGTCTGGTTGCCCAGCTGAGGAGCAATGTTGGTGTGAGCAGGAAGTTCTGATATGGAGTCCACCACACATCTATATTGCTTGGTCTCAGTGAAGCTAAGTTGCCTTTTCTGGGCCAGGAGCACTGTGTTCTAGGACAGTCTGCCTGATCTGACAGGGCTTCTAACATTTTCCCTGAAGCTAGGGCATTCAGCCTATGATCATGGATCTCTGCAGCTGCTCTCATGGGGTTCTCAGGACAATCTGTGTCTTATGGCCAGAAGCACTGTGATATGGTGTAGCCCAAGTCATCAAGGCAGTGTGCAATGGTCCAGAACTGCTTTACCGCTCTAGGCTGGAGCTCTATATGCTATAGACTGAGTGGCCAGATGAAGGCAGGTGAGAGCAGGGAGTTCCAATATGGAGTCTACAACTTGTCCACAGCACCTGATCCCCAGAAGCTCAGCTGCCTTTTCTCAGCTGGGAGCTTTGTGTTCCAGTACAGTCTGCCTGAGTTAGATGGGCTTCTGACAGTTTCCCTGCTGCTGGGTCAGAACCATGATCATGGTCCTCCCAAGCTGCTCTTGGGGGTATCCCAGAATCAACCTGTGCCTCTCAGTCAGAAGCACTGTGTTCAGGTGCAGCCTCAGTCACTTGGGCATCCTACAGTGGTCCAGAACTGATTTACTGCTCTGGGGCTAGAGTTCTAGAGGCTATAGACTGAGTGGCCAGCTGAAGGCAGGTAGGAGAATGGAGCTCTGATATATACTCCACAACCCTGTCCACAGCACTTGGAGGGGGAAGCTCAGCTACCTGTTAGCTCGACCCCTGCTACCAGCCAGCCAGATGCCTCCATGTTGCAAATTCCAGAGAGAATTGCTCCTGGCCTTACTTACCCATGGCTCTGCTTGTCTTCTTTTGCATGTCACAATGCCTGCATGGAAGGTGAGGTCTCGGGAAACTGGGGAGGGACTCTATTTGAGGGTTGAAGCCACCTTCTGGGGACCTTAATGGATCAGACCCACAGTCTCTTCCCTTGACCAGGGTTTTTTTTTTTTTATTGCAGTGGGTTACAGTTAATGCAGAATCACAGCTGTTCAAAGAGCTTAAGATAAGCAACTGTGGCAAGTGAGCTGTAAATGGGACATCTATATCAATCTCCCCATGCTTTAGTGCCCAGGGAACATTGTGGAAGGGAGGCAGAAGGAATTTAAGAGTCATAGGATAGAGACTAGTGCTCCAAAAATATTGTCTACTGGACATGACAAAGTGTTACCCACATGAACCCATAACAAGTGTGTTTACATGTACAACACACTCATAAGATCAAGTCAGTTAAAAATTCCATTACTCTTGGGGAAGGGCTTTTCAGTTCTTACCCACTAATTTAAGAGGCAGTGGTATTTGCTGAGGAGGGAGAGTCATTTTTCTTTAGGACTGCAGCTACTGGTTGTTTGCCCATGCCTCACTGGAGGACCCAAATACTAGTGCACCTATAAGCAGAACTCATTCAACTCAATAGGCTGAAGTAAGTAAATAAATAAATAAAAATTGAAAAGTAGACATGAAGTTGGGAGCAAGATGTGTTAAGGTAGGCTCTGAGGGCAATTAGTGACAAGGAGCTGGAATAATTATAACCAAAATATAATTGTATACATATATACAATTTTTAAATAGTTAAAAAATATTATTAGAAAAAGTTTTATAGATCAAACAATGTTTTAAGTAAGAGATCAACAAAACAGATGAAAGAAAAAAAATGAAGCATACTCTCCACATGAATAGACTGATTCTAATACAATGTATCTGCAATACAAACATAATATAGATCCATGCTGTATACTATGCACAAGAAACTGACTATAAATATTTTGAAGAAAAAATGTTATTGGTAAAGGTACACACATACACACACAGAAAGGCAAATACAACGGAAGTAGTCCCATGGTGCTTTGAATGAGATGTCCCTTGTATGCCTCAGGCATTTGGTCACTTAATGGTCAATTGGTGGTTGTTTGAGTGGTTAGGAGTTGTGGTCATGCTGCAGGAGGTATGTCACCAGGGAGTAGCCTTGAGGTTTCTTTAGTTAGCCCTTTCCTTCTCCTCCTCCTCCTCCTCCTCCTCCTCCTTCTCATCCTTTTCCTCCTTCTCCTTCTCCTTCTCTTTCTTCTTCCCCTCCTCCTCCTCCTTCTCCTTCTTCTTTTTTTGTGGATTGAGATGAGCAACAGGCTTGCCTGCCTGCTACCATGTTCTCCACTGTAATAATGATGTATTCTCATACTCTGGAAGCATAAGTTCCAAATAAATTCTTCTGTTTATCTTGGCCATGCTGTTTCAGCACACTAATGAAAACGTGGTAATGTGAATAACAATACTGAATCTGAGATTGAACACCACTTAGGATTTTGGATATAGTTCATTGATATAGGTTATTCTCCTAATGAATGAAGCTCTAGGTTCAGTCCCCATAAATATGCTTGTACACATGTGCAAAAACATACATGTATGTACACTCTTTAAAGAAAATATACAGAGTGCTGAGGGAATTGGATAAAATATCTGCAAACTACATATTTTCCAAAATAACTCAATTAAAAACTGGGCAAAAATTAAAATAGGCATTCATCCAGAGACCCATAAATAATCCATAGACTATAAGGATTGGACAAGAAGAAACTGTAGGTTTTGGAGAGGAACCAGAGGCATCTCAAATTCAACTGCACAGATGAAAACTGGTAAAATAATCAGGACAAAAGAATCATTTGGAATGAGTTTTGGAATAATATATTCATAAAAATAGTGTCTGAGGCCCATGGAGAAAGCAGAATTGAGTTTAGATAAATTTAGTATAGATCCTGAGCTTGGAATATCAAAGCGGAATTATGACATAGCACTATGTGTGGGCAGGATCTGATAAACATTATTCAGGGAAGTCAATATTCATCATTTGTTAAGTGATACAGAACAGTTGTTTTTTTTTTTTTATAAAACTGACATCACATGAATCATTAAATACAAGGTGGCAGTGTCCACTGAACCTCCAGTCTCTTCCAGATGGAGAGGTAGCAGTTCAGAGCTCTCAGATGCTCCTCCATATGCTCATAAGAAAGTCTTTTACTTCCCTGTATTAGGGCTCAAAGCATGCATTTTCAATAAGGAGTCTCTGAGGTCTTCAAGCATGGAATGTGGCTCAAAGACACTGAATACCTTCAGGAAAATTGAGGAAACATCTGGGGATTTGAGAGGTGGAACGTATGGTCTTAAGTGATGATCAATCTTTGCTGATACTGCCTCCTTCTAAATACAATTCCTCATTTACCCAAGCTCTTTGTGCAATGCTTCCAGCTCAGTCCTGTCCCTGAGCAGCTGATCATTTGGGGTTTCTAGTGACTGTGGTAACTTTATTTTTGTGAACAATATACCTGTTCTGCTGGGAAATATCATCATTTTTCTTCATTCTACCTGACATTTCCACCATTATATTCTGAGTTTGCCCATAGGAAAGAAATAAATAGCATAGTCTTCTTAAAAAAACAAACAAACAAACTATGAATTGAATAAATTCAGATGCTATTTGGTATTCCTGATGCAGATCGAAGAGTGTCTTTCTTCGATTTAGATTTATTCTACCTTCTTCTGTTCCTAAAGGAGACTCATTATTTATCTGGGGCCATGCAAAGAGCTCCTGGCATCCTGGGTAGATCCTGAAAAATTCCAGTAATAGTTTTGCATAACTAGAGCCAAGGAATAATACTATTGAAAAATCTGATGTCCTTTCTATGGTGTAAGGTAAATTAACTGTCCTACACCATGCTAATTGCATTTGTGACTTGGCAGTTTAATGTTGAAAGAAAAACCTACTGTAGTGTAAATCAGTTGTGTGTTTTTTATGGAAGCAGTGCCTGAGTGAGAAAGTCTTCCATGTTTTCCTTGTTTGTTTTGTGGTTAAACTACAATTCTTAGGAAACTTCTTCTCAAGTCCCTGTCAGAATGGAGGGTTCTTACACAGCTGCAGTTGTATCATGAAAGCCTTTTGATCTACAAGGATCAGAGGACTCTTAGAGCAAGGACGATTCAAAAGTACTCCTTGAAGCACCTGTGGGGCTTTCTTATCCCTTCTTACCTATTGAAGACTGTTAAGGGTCATGCTGCTGTTTTGAATTTTCTCAAGTCACACTTCTGATATGCAGGCTGGGCTCTCACTTGGGGAAGATCACCCAGGAGGTAAAGAAATTGATTAAACAGGAAAAGGTAATAGTATAATCCCCCTTTGAGTCTAACGTATGCACTTGGACACTTCCTGCTGTCCTAGCCTACTATCCCATAGCTTTATGAATGATAGAAAGAAGAGAGATAAAATGAGATAACTGACTCCAGGCTCAATTGGAAAAAATTAGCTTGTAAGTAATGCCTGAACATACACATATTCCAGTTGGAATTTAAGGGATCATTTCTGGATTTCATGGTACGATTCTCTTCTCTCTATTTGGGCAGGGCAGAATTCCATGATGATCCACCACCATTCCATGATTCCTGGCTACTTCTTCCAATTATTCAGTTAACTGAAAATCCACGTGCTACTGTAAATAGATTTTGAATACATAATGAAGATCTCAAAAAATTGAGTATAAGAAAGAGACATTATCTAGTTGAAAGTGACAATGCGATTGAGTCACATAAATTCTAGACTTACAGCTCAGTTTAGTGGTAAGTGAATAGCTGGAAAGCTTTGAAGTCTGGGAGAGAATGGAGGTTCTTCATAGATTCTACCAAAGATGGACAGATGTGCTTGAAAAGAGAGCACAGGCCATCTTCAGGAGCTGCACCTGGTTGACAGCCAGCTTAGTTTCAGGAGTTCAAGGTTAATTCTGCCCTCGACTGCAATGAACTTGGAAGCAGATGTTTTCCCAAGCCTCAGGATAAGACTTCAGCCTGGCAGCCACCTTGCTCATAGCCTATGATACCTTGGATAGTGACTTCAATATCACCACTCCACAAAAGTGTAAATTAATGGCCTCAACTTCAAATAGCTTACATTAGTTAAAACTTTTTATCAGTAGATAATGAATATGCACCTCTTCCCACTGTTTGTATTTGTTTTAAGAGACTCATGTAGTACCAATTAAGGTTTCAGAAAGGTAGCTAGGTTATGAAATGACATGAGGAACTTACACGTAGTAAGCCTGACTTGGAATCCCGCTGCTGTTTCACCTACTGTACTCCATCCTTCCACTCAGTCTGTTTTACACACAGGGCTCTGGTGCTTGTTCTCAGTCCTGGCCATTCTCCGCTGTTCATCTGTGATTATTTATGGTCCTACTTTCAGCCTCTGCCATTCCAAGAAAATATCTCGTGTGTCTGGTAGAGGTGCAAGGCACCCTGTCCCTTTGCCTTCACCATGTCTCCCTAAGAGAACATCTCGTGCTTCCGTGAGCCTGTGTTCACAAAGGCATTTCTAGAATCTTTAGGAGACATTCCTGTCAGTTCTTTCTCACCCAAATTTCTGGACACAGAATTTTTCTTCAAGGCTAGAAAAGTCTCCAAATTCTTATCTGGAGAACAGAAACTGTCCTCTGGGTAAAAAGAATCCCAGGTTTCTCTTTTAACTTGTTATTTCAGTAAGCCTTACTCACCCCAAGGACAGGCTGTAGACTAACTCAAGGTGCAGCCCTCAACACGCGTCTATGGCTTTCTTCCTCAATCACTCCCAGAAAAAAATTATATTCCATCAATAGAAAATATTACAATTAAGGTTTCTTCTTGTTAGAGTGTTTCTTACACTCAGGAGTTGGCATGTTGATTTTCAAGTCAATAGTTTGAGTCATTTGTCTTGTGGTTTTGCTGTGACATTATCTTTGACAATGATTGCTGCACAAGGGTGGTGGGATATATAAAATGCAGAGAAAAAATTACTAATGGTTCAAATGTTCTCTCTCATATCCAAATTGTAAAAGTCAATGAAAGGTGGAACTATTTATCCTGCACATGAGGTATTAGCTCTAAATTCAAGTGACTCAGAAAAAATGACATAGAAACTCTAAGTGTTCTCTTTTTAGCAGGATATTGCAAACGATGCAGCTTTAGAAAGAAAGACTAAACTGGCGTGCGAGCAGAACAAATGGTTTTTCTTTGAAGTTCCGAGATTTAAATATTTTATTTTGAAAGTAAATATTTTAAGATTGGGTAAACCATAATCTAACATTTAAAAGGTTTATTTATTTATCTTCTCATTTTACATCTCAATCACAGCCCTCTCCTTCCCTTCCTTTGGGTCCCACCCTCTGCCCACTTTACCCACACCCCCCTTCTCCTCAAACACCACAGCCCTGTTGAGGGGAAGTGATCAGAGCCGGCATCATAATCCTTGCCAGAGACAGTCCCTGTTCCACCTGCTAGAGGCCCACAACCTGCCCATCAGTTACTTATGTATAGGAGAGACGTCTAGGTTCAGTTCATGTATGTCCTTTGATTGGCGATTCAGCCTCTGTGAGCCCCCATGGACCTAGGTTAGCTCTCTCTGTTGGTCTTCTTGTGGAGTTTATGTCCCCTCTGTGTCTTTCTATCCTTCCCCCATTCTTCCACAAGACACCCTGTGTTCTGCCTAATGTTTGGCAGTGAGTCTCAGCTTCAATTTCGATCCTTTGCTGCATGGAGGTTCTCAGAGGAGAGTCAAGCTATGCTCCTGTCTGTAATCAAAGCAGAGTATTATTAATAATGGTAGGGGTTGGCTCTCTCCCTTGGAGTAGTTCTACATTTGGCCCCTCATTGGTTAGACATTCCCTCAATGTCTGCTGTATCTTTATCCCTTTACATGTTGTATACAGGGTATCTCATAAGTTGAAGGTTATGTGGGTGGATTGGTGATCCCCTCCCTCCCTAGAAGACCTACCTAGCTAGTAGGAGGCCTCTTCAATCTCCATATCACCTGCTAGCTAGAGTCGTCCCCATCTCCTCCCAGGATTCAAGCCAAATGTCGCCATTTGGCTTGAATCTCACTCAGAAGGGGAAAATAGACAGCCCAAGTGGACAAAGAGAGGGAACTTGAAGACGAATCTTTTAAATTATTCAATATTTATTAATAATTATATACACTTATATAAACAATTACCTAATTACTAGCCCTAAGAATGACTATAACCCCAGTTACTTAACAACTAAACCTACTAAGAACTATAACAACTATTATTTAACAACTAATCCTAACCTTTTAGAAGGATACAGTCTCTGGGGCAGGTCCTCAGTTGTCAGAACACCTCAGGAGTAGATCCTCTAAGGCACTTAGTCCACAGTCTTTATTCAGGAATATCTCAGATGTCGGTCCTTTAAGGTAAATTAGCTATGGCAGCTTCACCTTAAATGAGGCTTGAGGCTTTCTTCTCTCTGGAAAGCCTCAGCTGTCCATAAGCCAACTTATTCAGTTTGTATTAGCAACTCAGCCACTCTGTCTCAGTCTTGGAAGCTGGCCACAGTTCCATTCGGGCCACTGTTTGAACTGGTCGAACCCCTCAAGGCAAAAGCTGAGCCACAGGGTTTAGTGCTTGGCATTTTGCTGCTTTGCTGAGGCCTTCTCTGCTCACCAGCTTCTTTCTGCCTCAGAGAGAGCTGGGTGGAATTTTTCAGCTCTGAAATCAGCTTTTCAGTCTACCAGCATTTTCTCCATCAGATGATACAAACTGCCTTGCACCTCTTTGTCTCTAGAGTGGGAACTCTCTAGCATGGGACCTCTCTGGCTCCACCCGCTTCATCCCTGAATAGGGTCTCTTCTTGTTTCAGCTGGCTTCAGCCTAATCTGGGCTCTGCCCACTTCGTAAGGTTTAGCTGCTGAAAGCAATGCCAGGCCATAAACCTTGGCTTTAGTCCATATGTTGCTATGTCAAGTGCTCACAGCTAAGTTGATCTTCATGCCCTGTATTAAGAGGCTGTATCAGAAGCCCCTAGATATTCACTAAATCTAATTTGTAGTAATCTAGCTCCTCTTACAGAACTGGATAGCAGAGGGAAAGAGGAGGCAAAGGAGGAGGGGATCAGCTGTAGGGAGAGCAGGGGCAGGAAGTGAGTGGGCTGGATGAAAGATAGGAAATCAAGGGGGATATCTCTGAGAGAAGTTAAAATTTAATTTATGCTTTTATTAGTATAATTGATAAAGATGTAACTATAGAAAATTCTTTTTTTCATTAACTTATTTATTTGTTCATTTTATATCTCAATCAAAGCCCCACTTTCTCCTCTCCTCCCAGTTCCACCTGCCCTGACACATAAAGTTCCATTAGGGACTAAGTGCCCCCTCTTCCACTGAGGCCAGACAAGGCAGCCTTGCTAGATAAAAGAGATCCAAAGGCAGGCAATAGAGTCCAAGTTAGAGACAGCACCTGATTTAATTCTTAGGGGGGACCCACTTGAAGACCAAGCAGCCTGTGAGCTTTATATGTATAGGTTACCTAGGTCCTGTCTATGCATGCTCTTTGGTTGGTGGTTCAGTCTCTATGAGACCCCATGGGCCCAGGTTAATTGGCTTTATAGGTCTTCTTGTGATGTCATTGACCCCTCCAGCTGTCATAATCCTTCCCCTAACTCTTCCACAAAATCCTCTGAGTTACACCTAATGTTTGGCTGTGGGTCTTTGTATCTCTTTCCATCAGTTACTGAATGAAGCCTCTCAGAGGACATTTATGCTAGGTTCCTATCTGCAAGGATAGCAGAATATCATTAATAGTGCCAGGGGTTGGGTCTCTCCCATGGGATGGGTCTCAAGTTAGGTCAGTCATTGGTTGGCCATTCCCTCAATCTCTGCTCCATCTCTATCTGTGCACATCTTGTAGTAAGGAAAAATTCTAGATCGAGGGTTTTGTGGGTGGTTGGTGTCTCTCTCCCTTCACTGGCAGTCCTTTCAGGCTACAGGATGTGGCCACTTCAGTCTCAGTATCCCTCACTGCTAAGAATCTCAGCTATAGCACCCCCATATCCTCCCAGGAGCCTCCCTCAGGCTTTTAACTTTTTGGAATGTTTACTCTAATATATTGTACCCTATATTATTCTGGAAACGGAAAGGCTATTTTAAATAAATAGTGAATGTAATTTAAGAATAATAAGATTTTTAGAACAATCAAAAACTTAACTATCAAGAGATTTAGGCATAGTTTGATAGTTTATGCTAAACTTCAATTGCTAATGCTATACTCTGTTTATCTTACTTTCCACTGTTTATATAAGCCATTTATATAAGATATTTACTTTTTCAGTTACAACCTGTGCTGATTGTCAGTGGGAGTTTAGTGTTTAATTCAAAGATTTGACTTACAAATCATTCAAAACTAAATATTTTAGGTTTTAAAATTTCACTGTAAGAAAGTAAACCAGATTACCACATAGTCTAAGGGTTAATGTTGTCAGCTTGACAAAATCAAGAATTGCCTAGGAAATGGACCTCTGGGAACTCCTTTGGGGATTACTTTAATTAGATTAATTGACCTTGGGAGACCAGTCCTAACTGTGGGCGGGACTATTCCCTAGGCAGAAATTCTGAGTTGTATAAAATGGAAAAAGCCACTGAACCCAACAGTGAATGGGGTGTGTCCCACTGCTTCAAGCTTCTGCTTGTTTGACTTATGTGCCATGATGGACTACCATCTTGAAACATACACCAAACTAAACCCTTTCTCCCATAAGTTGTTTTTGTCAGGAGAGTCTATCAAAGTAAAAGAGAAATAAATTGTAATAGCTAGAAACTGGAAACAACCCAGATGTCCCTCAACCGAAGAATGGATTAAAAATCTGTGGTACATCTACACAATGGAATACTACTCAGGTATCAGAAACAAGGAAATCATGCAATTTTCAGCCAAATGGATGGAACTAGAGAACCTTATCTTGAGTGAGCTAACCCAGACTCAGAATGATGCACATGACATCTATTCACTTATAGTCAGATATTAGCTATATAGTACAGGATAACTATACTACAACGAATGCACAAAAGGGAACATGAACAATGAGACACTTTTCCCTAGAGGTGCTGCCTTGTAGGCCCCCATGTATGAGGAGGCTCTTGGCCCTCATATGACTGCTGAACTGGGGCGGGGAACTGTTACGTAGGGACACTCCACTCCAGAGGAGTGTGATGGAAGGGATAGGAGGTAGAGAGTGGGAGGGCAGGACTGGGAGGGGTGGAAAGAGGACACTGTGATGGAGATGTAACCTGAAGTAATAAATAAATATTTAAAAAAAGAAAAAAAACTAATAAATGTGAGTTATTTCCTACTTAAAAAAAAAGAAATTGAGATAGCATTCTTTTGTTGAAAAACTCATTTCATAGTCATAACTAAAATTTTGCTTATTGGTAATGGGATATTTTCATGAAGGACAGCTATGAGAATGGGCCAGTTTGACATGACAACCGAAGCAGTCATTTTTTTCTAATTCCATCACACCATTGTTAGCTTAGGGTTGAGTGCTATTGTACAAGCAGTGCATACAAATGACAGCTGGCCGGAAACTGTCAGATTACTAACTAAAAATACGGTTTCTGTAAATAATAAGGATGATGCTCATAAATAAGGTGTAGTAATATCAATTTATTTATGCTTTAGTCACTGTTACCTGACACTGAGGTTAGAAGTCATGAAGTTTTCCACTAGAAATGAAGCAACTGACTTAATGTGCAGCAGCATTTTAAGAAGTGGAAGATGAGATATGATGGTAATGTGGAGGATAAATATTATGTTAAATATTGCAATTCACTCTAACAGTCAGTGTTGTGGAGTACTAGCAATAATAAGCATTCACTAAGATTTTATTTTGTGTTAGGTTCTCCCATTTTATATACATAATAGCATTTACCTATTATATGAACTAATAATAGGATTTCTTAACTTGTGTGTGTCAAAGGTGAGAAAACTAAGCATAGAGGGATTTGGTAAGTCACACTATCAGTAGCTCAAGTTGTAAGTTTGAAATAAAGCTGGACTCTTGATCCTTCTATCTCACAACTACTCCCAAACCAGCAATGAACCAGCTACGTATACTAGCAAGGGTCATAGAGACATAGCAACCAATGGAAAGCTGAGAACTTGCCAAGAGCCAACAACAAACAACAACAATCACTGAATGTTTATCTATCAGCTAGTAAGTGGCGTTTGCAGATACAAGTCTATCGTGGCTGAGACTCTGAGGGAGACCTGCCCAGAAGAGGAACAAGATATATGCATGTGAAGCACTTTGGTGGAGGATTTCTGGAGTTTACTTATAGACTATAGTAACAGCACATAAATTGCTAACATAAGACTTGGAGGGATATCATTTTATTTGAAAATATTAGCTGAGATGGTTTAGATACTGACATTTTACAGTTTAGTGTTACCAGTGGCTCCAACGTTTATTGGTAGTTTAAATATGAATAGCTTGAAATGCTGTAGTATAAATGTATAAAGCAAATAAACTTTTTAATTTATAATTCCACTGCATTTTTTTATATTAGAGTTAATGTCATCTGTTTTCATTTCTATACCAACTCTTTTTATAGTGTCTCCTACCAGGACTGAAGAATTCTAGATTTTATACTGTTACTTGATCACCACAATCTTTCTTAATTCACATTAAGAAAATCTGGGTTTCAGAAATTTCTGGTTCATTTGTGTTGTATCTCTGATTCAGTCTTTTAATTTGTTGGCACAAGGGCCCTTACCCTTGTGTTCACCTATAAGAAGATGCATTAAGTGTCTCGGGGATTCCTGTCCTAAGGGAAAAAGATGATAGGGAGAGGATTGAGCTGAGAGTATTTCTGCTTATCATGAAGATTATATCTGTATTAAACTAATTCATTTATTTTTACAACATGGACTGTGATAAATTAAATGGAACAAGCAAATCAACTGTGTATTAGCAATGCTGTTGAACTATTTTTGTCTCATTTTGTCTGAGATTTAATTATGTTTTCATGTTAAACCATTATTCATTTGAAAATGCCCTCTAGTACTTGAGGTGACGGCTCACTCATTATAACGATTTTTGAGTGTATCACATAGAAATTGTATTTGAGTTATTATGGCTTTTCTTGAGATGACATTAACCCTCTGGCCTCATGCTAACAATGCCTTGCCACTTTAAATAGATTAGATAATGCCTTGCTATATTTGCAATGAATATTCCTACATGATACAAGGATCCTTAAATTTCATGAAAGTAACAATCTCTCCCCATATATTTTAAATTTTAAAAGAATAGTTTTATTGTCTATTTTTGTGACAAGTAGTCTCTCATTATCTTTGTTTTAAATAGAAGCTGTGTTACATTTAGTTAACTATTTTTACCAAATTTTTCCTTTTTTAATCCTTTGTTTCTGGATTCTCATTTCCCAGTCCAAATGTTGAGCAACAAGTATGTTATTTCGAATACACTGCAAGAAATCCTGGGGAGACACATTCAGAGCTGAGGTGCCTCCTTCAGAATATGAAGGAATGGTTCAACCACATTTATCTTGGAATGAATTCTCTCTTAAGAACTTAGCCTTAGGTTAGTATCTCATACTCACATTGCAACTTTTGCTCACAATTCTTTCTACCTGTGGACATTTACAGCTTATATCTCCTTGTCTGATAGCTCCATTACAAGGGTTATTGCTTGGTTTCACTATATTAGGCAACAGGGTTATAACTTACATGCAATTATATGTGTCCTATAACTCACAGGTGCTCATTGGGTACTATGCTATTTCTCATGCTCTAGCACAGAGAGCTTTCAGAACATAATTATAGTTTTCATCTTCACTGATACAGGAGATAGATAATGTGATGGATTAGAAGTGTGCAGACTTCATTTGATATTATATAACATTCTGCTGACTCAAGGAGAGTTTACACATTTGTGATGAAATTCTATATTCATCACTTCGATTCTCTAGGAAAAATCACTTTAAAATACATATTGATAAGAGAAAGGTTGAGTGGGTAGAAGCTATTTCTAGTTACAAGTATGGTAAGCAAAATTCAGTGGAACAAATGAGTTATAGAAAACTGGTTAGAAACTTCGCACTTTCACTTAATGGTCACTTAAGGATATGGGTACTGATGCCATTCCTGTAAGGGTAGAACATACTTATATTCCTGTTTGTGAAAGCTATACAGACTCCAGGAAATTGTCTCAATAGCGCTTAGCATGACTATTTTAAGGGGAGGGGGAGACAGTTGTGTTCTATTCTCTTTACAGGAGACTGTGGAAACTATTCACAATAGGAAGCAGACATTGGTGTTTCAGAATGTTTATAATGAAGCAGAGGTAGTTCAGTAAAGGTTTAAAATTGTATTAACCCAATTGTCATAGTAAATGACTCATATTTAAGGGGTCCACAATTTAAAATATTAGGTATCTAGTTTTAGCTCTTTATACACCCAAATGATTTGGACTTTAGTTTGTCATTTTTAGCTTGTCTTTTTATTCTCTTCATAGTTTTTCAAGGAAAAGGCATCTAAATTTCAATGAAGTACAATTAATCATTCCTTAAAAAATACCTATTTCATTTTTGACTGGTTGCTGATAATTGGGTAGCTTTTAGTACCCACTATTATGAAGATTTTTTTTTATTTTTGCATATATTGAAAATAATTGTAGACTTTTCATTTTTGTGTCCACAATTCCTCTGGAATTGTTTTTTGCATATGATTTTTGTTATAAAATAAAATTTATTTTTTTGCACAAAGACACTCAATTATTCAGCAACACTATTATTTGGAAAGACTGTGGAGAGAAATTGGGAACTGTCCAGGCGGTCAGTTGTCTGTCATTTCTTAGTTTTGGAAGCTACTGGCTCTGCACTTCCTGTATAATCAGATATATTTATCCTTCTCAGGTCTCTGATGTGGTTGAAGACTAGATAGTTATAGTCTCATAGTTTAATTTTGAGTTGTTTAGGAATTAAAGGGACGTTCTAGGTCTAAGAAGATGTTTTTAAGCTGGTAACGCAAGTTAGGATGGAAAATGAGTTAGGTATAGAACTTTTTACTCATGGAGATAGATAATAGAATATTCATATCAGTTGCCAAATATGTATGGACTGTACATTGGGAAAGTATGTTTTACCTTACAATTTTCATAACTGTGGCCTAATTATTTAAAAAAAAGGAATTTTGAGTTCTTTGAGAAAGGGGAGAGTGTGGGAGTATGGGGGAGGGTGGAGGGAGGTGACTGTGATGGAGATGTAACTTGAAGTAATAAACATTAACTGTTTATTTAACATACTGTTAAACAGGCTGTTTCTCTTTTAAATAATCCTTTTACTTCATTTATCTATTTAGGGGGTGATATGTGTAATGTGTGTGTGTATGTATGCAAGTGGCAAGCATGCCAGCAAAGGTCTGAGAACACGGTAGCAGTCTCTCCATCCCTGTGACATGGGTCACAGGGGTTGAAATAAGTGGTCAGTTTTGGTGACAGGTCTTTAACCCAGTGAGCTACATTGGTGGCCCAAGACTACCAATCAGCCACTAGGTTGCTTCTACAGCACTGTTGGAGATCAGTTATCAGTTATCCATAGAAATGAACTCTCTCTTCTGTTTAATTTTCATTAAGGCTTCCTTCTTTCCTTCCCTACCCCCACCCCTTTTTTTTTTTCTTTAGTTTTCACAGCGACATTTCCCTGACAGGGATACTGTGTGGTTATTAGGGCACTTGAAATAAGGTTTTGCTACTCTTACTACGCTCTTTTGTGAGGTGTTTTGGCCTAGAGCCTTTAAACTTCCATGAAGCTTTCAGAATCAGTGTATCAATTTCCACCAAAATGCCTGCTGGGATTTAAGTGTGTGGGATCTGTCCTTTGTGCCTTAGCGAGTTTGGGTCCTCTACTTCAGCGACAGGAACTACCTCTCTCCATTGATTGGGTTGTCTAAATCCTCTCAGTATTACTTCGTAGTTGTTAGGTCTTGTATAAATATTGTAGATTTACACCTGCATATGTTTGAGTTTTGCATTTATTAAGAGTAATTGAATAATAGAAAATTCCAATTCCAATTGCTTATTGCTACTATCAAAAGTTGATTTTTTTTGTATATTGATATTTTTATATTGAATTCTTGCTAATACTGTAAAAGTTGATTTCATTGAGTTTTTGTGCAATTAAAGTATTTTATTTGTTTTATTTGTCAGTTTGCTTGATGTGTATGGTCATGAATACATAATAGTTTTTCTGTAACACTGCTGGTGAAGTATCTAGGAATTCAATGTCAAACATCCTTCCTGTCTCCAACAAAGGAAGCATGGGGTTATCATTTGGCTATGGTGTTACCTATGGCTGGAGCCTAGATGCATTTAGGAATAAAATAACCACTTTTGGCCAGACAACATGATTAACTCAAATTTTAAACTATTCTTTGTGTATTGTTAATACTCGATAAATATTAAATTTAGTACAGTTAAGTGGACTAAAAACTATTCTTCCCAATATTGATTAACCTTTGTTAACTGTGATCTGGATATAGAACTTTAAGCTCATGGAGATGGTTAGATAGTAGAAGGTTAAATTCAGGTGCCAAATACATATGGACTGGACATTGGGAATGTATGCTAAGCCATATAACTCTCATAATTGTGGCCTATTCATTTCTGTTGTTTTGTATTGTATTTATTGTTATAAGAGAAAGAGCCATTTGTTGGACTGAAAGGGGGAGCTGTTGGGGGAAAAAGATATACCTTAAACTAAAAAAAAAAAGGGGGAAGAGGATGAGGGGGTTGAAGGAGAAAAGGGTGGGAGGGTGGGACTGGATGGGGGGAGTAGGGAGAGGATTGTGATTGAGATGTAACTTGAAGAAATAAAAAATAAATTATTAAAAAAATTGTGATCTGGAGGTGTGAAGTGAAATGAATCCTTTCCTCCCACGCTGTTGTTGGTCAAAGTAGTTTATCATAGCAGCAAAATTTAATGAAGATAAGGTAATTTCTAATATTAATGAATAAGCAAAAAGAACCAACTTTTAAATTTAAGATTGATTTCTGATGAGGAAGTTAAACATATTGAGTGTTTGTGACTTTTGCACTCATAATAGGGTATTAGTTCATTTATTCTCAGTAAATAATAAAATAAAAATATTAACATTGCTTTTTTATCATTAGTTCATAGTACTTTATTCCCA